>JADBJO010007508.1:0-2500 GCA_016801955.1 Conus betulinus | reverse complement strand
GGGATCTGCTTAATCCTTTTGCTGTGCAGCTAATAAACAATATGGCCTCTCAGATTCTAGCACAACAGCAAACTTTTAAAACCTAGCACCTCGTGTGTTCTTGTGTGGGGACAAGAACGTATGTATTTCAATGCCGTTTGTTCATGTAACTGTAATGGATTTGCATGTAATATATACTATGGTCTATTCATTGCGTTGATCGCGAAAAAACAAATGAATCCTTTCCATTCCATTTTCCCCCAGCCCTCATTCCCCTCTTCTGCCTTCTCCCTACCATCCCCTTACTCCCCAGTATTCTTATCATGGTTGCCGCTAGTGTGAGTGGGTGGGTTGGTGGGTGGGTTGGTGAATATTCATCAACAGAAAGTGTAGAGGTAGTGCTGCAAGCTGTTTGCCTGAACTGCTTTCGAAGAAACAGATCTTTCAATTGCCGGTTGTTTTTTTGGACTCGTCGATAATTCACTGTACATAATAGTTAAAGTTAATTCAATGTTTTTGTGATTGAAATTTGTATGTTTAATCTTAGCTTCAGTGTTTTGGAGCTATTGTGAACTTCCTATAATTCAATCAGTTATCTCTTTACTAAAACTATTTCTGTATTTCTTTGAATTTTGTGCCCTTCGATAAGTTTGTGTGTGGTTATTCCTAGTCGTTCTTATTTATATCTCTTATTCATTTGTTCTCGCGATCATTAGTTCTCATTATGTCTACATTGAGTACCTGGCCTTGTAAAGAAGGACTCCGGATTGGCTATCTAAATATTAACCGTATATTAAGCAAGCTAACTGATATATCAGCGATCTTAGAAAATTCTGGAAATCCCTTTCATCTGTTTTGTTTTTCAGAATCACGATTAACAGACTGTACATTAGATTCTGATATAGCTATGCCTGGCTATAAAGTTATTCGCCTAGATCCAAAAGCTAAAATGGACACAGGTTTGTTAGTTTACTATAATCAGTCGATAACTATAAAACAGAAAGGGAGTCTGGAACAGTTTGGTGTCGAATCAATATGGCTAGAAATAAAAATAAAACATATCAGTCCCATACTTGTTGGATTCATATATCGAAATCCGGCTGAAAGAACAAAGTGGTTTGATAACTTTAGTGGAATGATGGATGCCGCTCTACTTGACAATGAAGAAATGTTTGTGTTCGGTGACTTCAATATTGACTTGTTAAAGCCTCAAAAACAATGGACTGAAATGTATACCTCATTAAACTTACAACAGATTGTGGATCGACCAACACGAATTACAACTAATTCCAGTACTCTCATTGACCACATTTATGTCACATCTAAACATAACATTGTGGAAATCTCTTCCCCAGCGACTGGGTGCAGTGATCACTCCCCAGTTTGTATTACTTGGGGAAAAAGGGGGATACAAATTCCAAAAACCAGGTCATAAATCTATCCTATATAGGTCTTTTAAAAGATTTAACGAAAATGATTTTTTATCTGACCTGCTATATTCTCCTCTGTCCCAAATATATATTATACCGATCCTGAAAAAGCAACAAATGTTGGATTAATGTATTTTCCAATATCTACAATAAACATGCACCCATCAGAACTAAACGAGTAAAATACCATCTTAAACCGCCGTGGATATCAAAGGAAATAGATAAAGAAATACACATCAGAGAACTTCTGAAAGCAAAAAAGACGACGTTGGTTTTGCAAAGCAGAGAAATTATGTGACGTCAATGAAGCGAAAAGCAAAGTACAAATATTTTCAAGAGATGGTATCCAATAAAAGAGACTCAAGAACTATTTGGAACGCAATCAACAAATTGACAAATAAAGGGTATTCACAAACACAACTTAACAATAAAGATATTACTCCTGAAGCAGTTAACAACTATTTTGTTAGCATTGCTGAAAACTTAATAAATAATGATGAACGGGATGAAAATGATCTAGAATTAGTAACTGAATATTGTAAGTCAAAGAATATTAAATCTTATGTGTCAATTCCTTACATAACAATACCGAAGTATTTGCATACTTAATGTCACAGAAACAATCGAAAACCAAAGATATTTACGACCTGGATCCCAGTATAATCAAGTTGTCGGCACCAGTCATAACAGACTCTCTTACTTACATATATAACCTATGTATAGAGAGAAAAACTGTTTTCCGGAATGTTTCAAACAAGCAAAAAGTGTGTCCGCTGTACAAAACTGGAGATCCGTCCAACCCTGTAACTACAGACCTGTATCTGTTCTGTCAATTGTTTCAAAACCGCTCGAAAAACATATCCAAAAATATTTAGTTACCCATTTAAACAAATATAATTTGATTCATCCTAAGCAGTCTGGTTTTAGGGAAAACCATTCCTGCCACACCGCGCTTACGCAAATGATTGACAAATGGCTCTTGAACATTAATAACAATGAACTTACAGGAGTTGTCTTCATTGATCTGGCTAAAGCTTTTGATGTTATAAACCACTCTCTTCTCCTAAAAAAGCTCGCTTTATACGGACTTT
>JADBJO010007507.1:90000-111593 GCA_016801955.1 Conus betulinus | reverse complement strand
CAAACTAAGGGGTTACACTTCAAAGCTGCTTTAAAAACTAATTGGGTACACATCAATGCTGCTTTAACAACTAATGGTACATCGATACTCTGCTTTAAAAAATAATGGGTACACTCGATACTGCTGTAAAAACTAAGGGGTACACTTCAATACTGCTCTAACAAATAATGGACAAAGCGATGCTGCTTTAACAAAATGGTTACACTTCAGGGCTGCTGCAACGACTCGGCTACATGTCCCATGTCTCTGGGAGGATACTACGTAAAATTTGTCCGTGACGACCTACTAAACACCTGAAAAACAGTGTCACCTACAACAGGGATAAGTGACGGACTAATTGAGTAAATCTCTGGACGTCTCATAACCACGAAACTATGTCCCACCTCCACGGGATACGTCAGTGCCAGGCTGATGACCACGCACAAAATGCGCGACTGGACGCTCAGTACAAATGATGAAGACGGAAGGCGTGCAGCGAGCAGCAACCAGCAGTGTTTTGACAGTGCCGACTAATGGCGATGTCACATCCGCCACAACAGTTACGGATGGGTGTGCGGTGCGTGGTTTTGCTGTCTGACTCTCGCTCTCAAAAGTTTGGATGCGTGTAATAATTATTCCCTACACACACCCACACCATACGCACATGGATAGCCAGGCAACACACGAGTTAGATTTTTTTCTTTATAATTATGCTGCCTGAACCATCAAAATATACATTCATGTGAATGGGTACAAATCAATACATATCACTACATAGCAATATAAGATCAAGATATCAATACATAGGAACTTCAATCATCAGATATCAGCGTATCATATTACATATCTTGATATCACTCACAGATCTCGCCGGCGCCGTCCACAGTGTCTCACATATACAGTCAACGCACTCGGTTCCACAGTACCCAGCCACAGTCTACAGCACTAAAAGAAGACAAAGAAGGATAACCAAGGTCCCCACACGGAGAACACGATTTCAGCAAAGTCCCATAGAACACAATAAACTTCGATTCGACGTTTGGTGATCTAAAACAAAAATTAATTAGCTTCTCCGTGTCTTGATATTACAATGTTCACATCAATAAACTCCGCCCACCGACACACTGAGGTGTACAATTAGAGCACATAAATATTCTTGCAGGAGTGAGTTTTAAGTCACTCTCGGCGACACAGCGTTCCAAAACGTTTTACAACAAATAAATTTCCTGGTACATATTGCGCTGGTACCACGTCATCGAAGTATTCGCAAATACACAGTGAAAAACGAGCGACTACTGGACTTGAAAAGTCAGCTCTCTCAAGCATGGTATCACTACGAAGAACACGACGATTAAACAAAACAAAATAGGCTGGACACCAAAACCTCGGGCCGGTTAGTTCTTGCTCTCTATCTTCGTCAGATATTATTATTATTTTGTCCATGTAGTTACCTATGTCATTTTCAAGGTGGACTGTTCAGAAGTTACGTTGACGTTCGTAATGATATTACTGTATTTCTGTGTTACATAGAAAGGCTTTGATCCAGTGCACATAAGGTTGTATGAAACCCACATAGTAAAAAGGTCATGGCTCATGTTCATTTCTGTATGTCTTATTGTCCAGGGTGGTGAATGGGGGTCCGGCAGGTATCATTGAGTCGGTGGATGCTTCCATCATGCCCAACATAGTGTACACGGCTAACACCAACGCCACCACAATCATGATAGCCGAGGAGAGCCGACGCCGCCGACATCATTCCGGGGTCAATGACGTCATCATCCCTCCAGATGAGACCCCCCCCCCCCCCGTCACTGGATGATAAACAACAGTTCAGGACAAGTGAAAACGAAGACCGAGCAATCAATCATCTTCTCAACGATTGGCTGGAAGGAATATGGACGTTGGCGCCCGTTTGAGAAGATAGGATTGCTCGTTCGTCAATTTCATGGTCATCTGAATGTGTTTGTTTTGCCTGATCGAAGACGACCAAAGAGGTGGAAAATGCGTTCGGTATTTGCATCATTGGAATTGTTTGTGCCTTTTGTATGGCGGAATAATCAGAACACTCTCTTAACACTTTGTTTTCCTTTTCTGCCTGCTGTGCATCCTGTGAAGTAGCACCACGCTTTGTGAAGGTACTTCAGGGATGATTGTTGTACTCCGCAAAATTTGAAAAGGATTGTTTTACTTCGATTGGAAGGATTGTTTTTACTTTCAGATTGGAAAGGATTGTTTTACTTCAGTATGGGAAAGGATTGGTTTTATTGCAGATTGGACGGCTGTTTTTACTTCAGATTTGAGTTGTTTTACTCCAGTTTTGGAAAGGATGTTTTATTCAGATTGGAATGGTTGTTTGCTTCAGATTTGAAGGATTGTTTACTTAGATTGGAACGGATGTTTTACTTCAGATGGAAAGGATTGTTTTACTCAGATTTTGAAAGGATTGTTTACTTCAGCTTTGAAAGGAATTGTTTTACTTCAGCTTGGAACGGGATTGTTTTGCTTCAGATTGGAAAGGATTGTTTTATTCAGATTGGAACGGATGCATTGTTTACTTCAGCTTGGAAAGGAGTTTATCAGATTGGAAAGGATTGTTACTTTCAGATTTGAAAGGATTGCTTTTAGTCAGATTTGAAAGGGAATGGTTTTTACTTCAGATTGGAAAGGCTTGTTTTACTTCAGATTGGAAAGGATTGTTTTACTTCAGAGTTGAAAGGATGTTTTACGGCAGCTTTGACAGGATTGTTTTTACTTCAGTTGGAAAGGATTGTTTTACTTCAGATTGGAAAGGATGTTTTTACTTTCAGATTGGAGAAAGGGCTTGTTTTTTACTTCAGATTGACACGGGATTGTTTTACTCAGATTTGACATCATTGTTTTGTTCGCTTTGTAATGATTTAAAGGAAACACGCAATTTTTTCCAATGTCGGTTGATTTTATTGTTCTACTTTACTGAATTTCTGCTGCGTTTCGAAAGACTTTGTTTTCACCACACACACACCACACAACAAACACACACACACACACGTATATATATACTATCGAGATATATAGGATAGAGAGAGAGAGAGGAGGAGAGAGAGAGAGAGAGAGAGAAGACGAGAGAGAGAGATCTATTACCAAATATTGCGTATGCGATTGCTTCTATCTCTCTCCTCCTCTCTCTCTCTCTCTCTCTCTGTACGTGCATGCACGATATGTGTATGTCTTATAAATAAGGCAGCATGATGGGGGAGACGATGACAGTTGGTACACTGTTACTGTACATGTAGCAGAAGAACGCACTAATATGATGCCGTTGCGGAATCAACTGGTTGTGTAGATGCCTCCAGGGAGCCTTACTCGCAAGCGGAACCCACCCCCCCACACACACCCCACCCACCCACCAAGAGAGCGCGAGAGAGGACTAGAGAAGACCGGCGGCAGGGACAAAAAGTTTCCATGTTTTGCAAATGTTGCCTCACCTGCCTTAGGAACGTGTGTTGAATGCCTCATTTTGTCGTGGGCTGGCTAACTATGCAGGTATACCTGACCATGTGCCATAGACGAAAACTCTGTTCTTTCCATGCGACCGTCCTATATTTTGTAAGCTGTCGAGTTGTATTACCGTCTGGTAGGAAGCTCTGTCCTTGATATTGCTCATTCCCCCCCTCCAACAGTGATGTTTAGGGAGGTGCCTTACGAACTAGGATGTAGCGTTTCGAAATGCTTTGACGATGTTTTGGACCAGTCGAGACCGTGCACTGCGACGGACCATGCCGTGCATATTGATTAACGGTAACCCACGCTTCCAAAGTCTATTACTTTCTCGTGTTTTCGGACCTGGTTGTGGTCTTCAGTCCACGATCCTTATCCGCAAGCTTGTGCGCGTGACCCCATTTATGGGCGTGAACCAGGTCTACGCCAGATGACCTTATTTTTGTGGTTTGGGCCTCTTCATCCCTACAGCCTGCTAGCTATGTACCGGTCACACCCACCCGAAAAGCCCGGTAGCAGTGCGCTCTGTTGTGTATTGTGCCCATGGGGGCCGTTTGAGATGGTGGCCCTTCTCACACTACCGTTTAACTGGGAGTGCATCCGTGGGCTTTTACACAGACTCTGACACCCACACCATGTTGGTGCCTGTACGTCGGAAAACTATATGTCCTGAAAATTTTCCTACGCTCACTGGCCCGTTCGCCCACTTCATACCATGAGCACCAAAAAAAAACAAACAATAATAATACCCTCGCTTGATACAATTTCCGCTAATTTCCGCTAATAGACGTTTCCTCAGGCGAGTTCAAGCGTTTCCCGGTTAGTGCCGCAATGTTGTATATGCGTTGGATGCTGGACAGTTCCGGTTATCGAGACATGTCACGACTACTTACATGAAGGAGTCGGGTCACAAAACTGCCTACGTGCCATGCGAAAATCTGGACAGAGATTTGGGCGTGTCATATAATCTGATCTGTCATGTTGTCTGCTGTCATATCAATCCTGTTCCTGTTGGTCTGTGTCATATAATCCTGTTCATGTTGGCTGTGTCATATAAACCTGATAATGTGTCTGTCGTCCCTGGGGCCAGCGAGGTGCGGCACTAATGAAACTGATAGCTTACATTACATGTCTCGGACAACAGACGTCAGCTAGGTGCTGACGCTGTGGAGGTAGCCAGGTGTTGTCTGTCGTGAAGTGGCGCAGGTCAACAGTACACTATCACACTGGACCTGAGCTCTACCCTGTAATCCTACCGCTGGTTGTCTTCCCCTGCTTGTTTGATTCAGTGCCCTTGTCTCAAGTGTTTTTTTTCTTGATGTCAGTACTTCTCTTCACTGTGTGTGAAGAATACGCTTAGATTATCAGGAGATTTTGTCATTGTGAATACGTATATTTTGTGCCAGCAGATGCCATGTCACAGCTTGCTACTTTCTAGCCAATTGTGAATGAATTTCAACGATGTTAACATTTAAATGTACACGACTAGGAGAATAGGAATTAACTTTGGCTGTGTTACCACGACATTGAAGTTTGATTGCCGGCGCCAGTACTGCTCTGTAACAAACGTTGGAAATGCTTCTGCTTTGCAGACACACACTCCACTTTGTACAGGTTTGTCATTTACTCGCTTCCACTGCTCAGACCTCGTTTGTTTTAGGGTACTGGCATGGAATTGGTTGTCCAGTGTAGACTTAAGAAAAAACGTCTCAGCGTAGTGTATGATGTCTGAAAGCAGGCAGCGAAGGATAGTATGCCCAAACATTCCTAAAATCTGTTTATACTGGCTCCCTTATAGTGAAAGATGTCAATATACAGTGTCACAGCTCTTCGTCTGGCTTTTATTGACGATCGTGTCGCTCTTCAGTCTGCGTACATTCCAAAAGACAGCTGCAGACACGTCAAATCTCTCTGTCTCTCTGTCTTCTTCTCTCTCTCTCTCCTCTCTCTCCTTCTATTCTCTCTATCTCTCTCTCTCTTGCTCCCCTGATAATCAAACGTGTGAATGCCATTCCTTTTGTTACAATGTGCCCTCATGTGGTGGTTTCCTTGTGCCCCTATCATTAACGTACGTGGAAAGAAATTCTGTCTTTCTTCCTTTTTTTCATGCTCAATCTTTTGGTACGTTCGCTCCACCTATTATACCCTTCCCCGTCCTTCGTGGCATAATGTCTACTCTCACTGTTCCCACAGGGCTACATCAACATCAGTGGCCATCATCTCTTCACGTTCCCATCAGGGCACATCAACATCAGTGGCATCATTCTCTCTCACTGTTCCCAGGGTAACATCAGTATCAGGGGCATCATTCTCTCTCACTGTTCCATCAGGGTAAATCAATATCTCACTGTTCCCAGGGTAAATCAACATCAGATCGCCACAAGGCAGCTCACAGAGGAGGCACTGTACCGCTGCTGAATCACGTCGCTGATGTCAGTGGCTCCTGTCTGACCCATCCAGTGCGGGGGACACCGTTCTCCTCGCCAACGACTGTAGAATTCCTGAACGCCATGTTACAAGAGCTTTGCTGTAGTTCCTTGCCTTGAAAGGTTTCCAAACAGGCACACAGTTCAGTTGTCCTGACAATATCCCGGCACAAATCTTGATGATTCACCAGATCCAGAGAACAGTCAAGCCCACATCCGTTCATATCATGGATGCAGTGACAACAGACCATTCCGAACATCTCTGGTACTGTAAGGCCAATGTTTCACAAAACATTTTGCAGACCAGCCCATGGTCAAACTCTGCCAAAATACATATTAAATATAAAGCAAGATGAAAACAAATACGTATTTAAAATACATACACAAGCAGCTCAGTGAATGTTCGACAACTATGTTTCCTTCCGACCCAAAAAACTAACAGGACATGAACAAGCCACAGAACAACACACTGCCACGGCACTGTCAGTGAAAGAACAAGAACAGCAATGTATGTAAAAGATGAGTAGAGAAGTGAGAAAACAGTTCTCTCTCTCTCTCTCTCTCTCTCTCTCTCCTCTCTCTCTCTCTCTCTCTCTCTCACACACACACACACACACACACACACACACACACACACACCACACACGCACGCACGCACGCACGCACGCACGCACACACACACACACACACACACACACACATACACACTCGCAGAATGGGGGCAGAGTAGATGGACAGAAGGGTAAGACAGCGAGCGGCATCTACACATGCAGGGCGAAGTGTTGGTGTGTGGTAGTTCTGTGGAAGACTTTAACACACGCTCAGATCAAACTGAAATCCATTGGAAAGGAAGCGGAGATAGAGTCAGCCGTTTGTAACGGCCAGCCAAGATTTGACCCGGGGGCAGTTTGCCCTGACCTGGCACCCAAGGGTGAGATGGCAAGTGGAAGGGAGTCAATCAGAAGGCTCGTGGTGTGCAGCTGTACATCAGGGTAGTCTCCCTTCTTCAGCTCTTCACCGCTGCCAAAGAACGCCATGGCCGCACAACCCCAGGGATCGCGCCACACTCGTTTGTGGGGAGAACCAACAACCGTGAACCAACAGCCATGCAACCACACAGGAATAAACCAAGGGAGTAAATCAATTAACACCACAAAGCAAAGAGACGACCGCAGCAAAGGTGTCGGGATAGCAGTAAGTCTTGTTGACCACGACCGCATTCAACATGACCATGGAACAAAGGTTGAACCACCGACCAGTGCTGGACACACACACGCACGCACGCACGCACGCACGCACATACATACACACACACACACACACACACACACACACACACACACACACACACACACTGTAGGAAATAATAGCGTTGTCTGAACACATGTCGTAGGAAACTAGTCGTAGGAAATAATGGCGCTGTCTAAACAAACCACGTAGGAAAATGAAGTCCTAGGAAAATGTAGTGTTGTCTGAACACATACTATAGGAAAATGTATGCTGTTTGAACACATACTGTAGGAAAATGTAGTGCTGTCTGAACACATTCTGTAGGAAAATGGTAGTGCTGTCTGAACACATACTGTAGGAAAATGTAGTGCTGTCTGAACACACATTCTGTAGGAAAATGTAGTGCTGTCTGAACACATACTGTAGGAAAATGTAGTGCTGTCTGAACACATACTGTAGGAAAAGGTAGTGCGAGTTGAACATAAGGCTGTAGGAAAATGTAGCACTATCTGAACACGTACTGTAGGAAAAGGTAGCGCTGTCTGAACACACAGTGTAAAATAATACGCTATCTGAAACACATACTGTAGGAAATAATACCACTGCCTGAACACATATTGTGGGAAATAATAGCGGTATCCGAAACATACTGTAGGAAATAATAGCGCTATCCGAACCACATTCTGTGGAAATAATAGCACATCCAAACGCATACTGTAGGAAATACTAGCGCTAGCTGAGAACGTACTGTAGGAAATAGTAGTACCGCCTGAACGCGTACTGTAGGGAATAGTACTGCCTGAACGTCTGCTGGATGAAAATGCAGAGAACGTGGACAAGGCCTCTTATCACTGACAAGGTGACACTGGCTGATACTAAACTGCACACAACCTTATCACACTGCAGTACAATGCGCCAACACACTTCTCTCCCTTGCTGTTGACCCAGTCTGGCTGAGTTGTCGTCTGCCGCTCACCTGTCACCTGGTTTCTGAGGGGAACAGACGTCTTCGTCACTGTCACCTGATTTCTGAGGCGAGAAAACGTATAACTGTTGTTGTCTACTGCACTTTTAATCGTTCACTGTTGTGATTAGATAGATTTTTTAGTGATTTACTGCGCTGTTAGTCTTTTTCTTGAGGTGAGTGGATGTATAATTGGCGTGCGACGGATATCTAGTGGTAAATATGCCCTGTCATTCAGATGATACATTGTGACCAGTTTTTTCGGTTTTCCGTGTATTTTTTGGTGTGTGTTGTGTATGTCTTTGTGTGTGTGTGGTGTGTGTGTGTGTGTGTGTGTGGTGTGTGTGTGTGTGTGTGTGTGCGTGCGTGCGTGCGTGCGTGTGTGTGTATGTGGACTGGACCCAGCTTTTATTGGTGAGGGGTTTTTTTTCACCTCCAGACAGATATTTCTCCGAGTTGCGAGTGCAACTAGTTCAAATCAGAAGACTGAAACCACGTAATCTTTTATATCTATGTAGTCAAAATACACCTGGGAGCATTGCTCCAATTCCTTGACTAACACAGCAGTTGTTAGAAGTTTTCGAACTCGCTTGTTAGCTAGAATGCATCATGAAACAGACCACAGGCCACAGCCTTGCCATGCAGACTTTGACGACCAAAAAGGACACCTTAGCATCAATCTTTAACCCTGTCATCATAGATCAACATTGAAGTAAAGTTTTCAAGCCCGTGGCCCTTCATGCCCTGCTCTAGTGATGGCGTCAGTCCTTTCCATGTTTGTGTCTGTAGGGGGGCATCGTATCAAAGTTCTAATTGGTCAGTTCATGGACACTGTCATTCCATGAATGTGTGGGTGCCCTACAAATGACAGACTTATTCATGGTGGCTCCACGACTAACCCTTTCACATCGGAAAATTCTGTCACGTCCCTGCTATTTTTCAACGTCCGTTCAAAACCTCCATTTTTAAATTCATGGAAACATAAATTCTCTCCAAATGTACATGCGCGTTTGGCCATCAATATCTGATCATCGTGTCCTTTTTAGTGTTCCGTTTTAGCCTCTTTACACAAAGATACTAAAAAGTGTTGTTCCAAATTAGAATGTGCTAAGAATGTTACACATAGATCAGAAATGCTGCAAACAGCAAAAGCGATTTCTGGTTTTGAAGTTAACAGACTTATTGTAAAGAATCATAATTATCTAATACAGTGACAATTCTCTCAGGTCAGTCAGCATAATCATTTTCTTAATTATCATTTCTTTTCATCATTATATTTGTTGCTGTTGCCGTTCGATATTTGTTCTGAGGTAGAATACTATGGTCTGTTCCTTCTCAACCTTGTTTAGCTAAATCTGTCTTTGGTCCATTCTTTCAAACGACATGGGTATTTTGCAGATGGTCCACATCTGTTCTCATCACATGTTCTTTGTTGTTGTTTGTGTGTCAGCTACAAGGGAATGAAGAACGTAGAATGGAACTCAGCAACATACCTTTGGATGAGCGCTGTCGCTGTAGTCCCAGCAATGTGTTGTTAGTTGAAGAAAGTATTTCAGTCGTGCGATTACAACTAGCGTAAGAGAAAAGATGATGGCGGTCGAAACCATTGTAGTTGATGTAGTTGTTGATGTTGTTTACGATTGTTTTTCTTTTCCTGTTGGATTAGTTTTAATGCCAATCGGCGTGGGTGAACATAAGCCCCTTGCGTAGATGACGTTTGATAATCTAGTTTGTGATATCACACCATTTTCCTTTTTGTTTGAGTTTAGAAACTCAAGACTCACATAAAACTGACAGATTTTGTCATATTAGTTATGACGTCTATCTTCTTTTTTTAAGATGGCGCCGCCAGGCCGGAGAATGGTGGCGGGAGGTGTGGCTGTGGTTGTCATGGCGATGATGGTCCACAGGGCTGTTCTTCCCTGACCCCCTGCCTCGGTGACTGACCACCTGGATGACCACTATGACTACATCATAGGTCAGTGTGTGTGATATAGAGACAGAGAGAGAGAGAGAGGGGGGCGGGGGGGGGGGGGGGGGGGGGGGGGGGGGGCGGGGGAATAGCAATATGGATATCGTCACGTTAGATAAGTTTTTGCGCTCTCTCTCTCCCCTCTCTCTCGTCCTGTCTGTCTGTCTGTCTGCCTGTCGTCTGCCTGACTGTATGCCTGCCTGTCTGTCTCTCTTCTCTCTCATCTCTCTCTACTCTCTCCCTCTAGTGTATCAGTGTGTGTGTGTGTGTGCGTGTGTGTGTGTGTGTGTGTTGTGTTGTGTGTGGCTGTGTGTGTGTGTGTTCTTTTCACAGTGTCAGAGGGACATTACTTCTGCTTGAAATGCACAAAGCTGTACCTTGTTCAGTCTGATATGGACTGACAGCCCATGAAAAAGTTTCTTTTCGTGTTTTGCCAAAACCCTTTGTCGCTCTGGTAAAGGATCACTGAAACTAGGTTACCTATACACCCCACCTCATCCCAACCTCCCTTTTTTCTAACCCGGCCTCAATGCGTCTCTTCAATCTTTTTTTGTATGTAAAGGTTACGAAATACAAACACTGGTGGCGTGCTTGGTCCAAACAGTACTCTGCTCTCTCTCTCTCTCTCTCTCTCTACTTCTCTCTCTCTCTCTCTCTCTCTGATCGCCATGACACCGGTGACACCGGCAACTGAAACTGTGCGTTGTTGACAGTCCATGGAGAACGGGGAACGGAGCTGCATGGAAAGCGAGTCGTGTGCTGTGAAAGATAGACTTGATGACAGAGTTGGCACTGAGTTGTCCGGGGTGAAAGGGCCACACATATGATACGTTAAACAAATGCACTGATGTCATAAGCGAGGGGATGGGATGTACGTATTGACAATGAATCAAACATTGATCTGTTTAATGAAGTTAACGAAAAAACAGAAGGTAGTGTGGATTTGTATCAAAAGAAAAGAAGTGAGATTAGTGTGGAAAGTGATATTTGCGAGAGTGTACATGAACGAATGGATGACCACAGAACAAATAATGTTAATATGCATGAAAATGTATCATCGATGTGTTCTAATTCACACCATCTTGATGGAAATCGTTATTCATTTTTACACTGGAATGTAAATGGACTTCTTTCTAAAATAATCAAAAAGAATTTCTATCTTACCTATTCAATTTTGACATTATATGTCTTGTTGAAACGTTTGTAGAGAATCTGACTCTTAATATTTTCACAAACTATACAAGCTTTATAAAGCCAGGCATAAAACTTTCAAATCAAGGGAGACGATCTGGGGGTATAATGTGTCTTGTTAGAAATGAGATAGTGCCTTTCATTCATGAGATCAAGGTAGATAATCCCAATGTACTTTTGTTTCTGATTGAAAAGAATTGTTTGATTTATCGGAGAATGTTTTGTATGTGTGTTCGTATGTGCCCCCTGAAGGGCTCACCTTTTTATACCCACTTAGATATTGACAACGGCATTATTTCACTTGAAGAATGTATTGTTGACTGTATACTTGAATATGGCAATGTGCATGTGATCCTCTCCGGTGATTTTTAAACAGCAGAACTGCAAATTTTTCTCCTGATATTCTACATGATGATGAATTTGGTACTAGTATTGAAAGTTGCTCTGCGTATTTTAATAGAAAATCAGCTGACCAGGTACTGAATAACTACGGAAAAAATTTGTTGAATATGTGTGCACTACTCTTGGTTTTTATATTCTTAATGGTGTGTGTAATGGAGACCTTGATGGAAATTATACGTTTGTGTCTCAGTCTGGAAACAGTGTTAATGATTATTTCTTGCTTTCTAAAGAATTGTTCTTCGTTGTCTCCTCGTCTTGTAGATTAGTAGTTTCAGAGAGAGTAGAGTCTGACCACTTACCACTGGAGTTTCATTTAAATGTGGTTAAGAATGCTACCATTTCTTCTGGAGTTGAAAATGTGAATAAGTATATTGAAAAGTTTGTGTGGAATAGTGATGTAACACAGTCTTATTTGGATGCAATGCATTCTTCTGAAGTGTTAGGCTTACTTAATTATGCGTTTAATTTGATTGAACATGACTACGATGAAGCTCTGAATGTTTTTGTTGAGACTGTAAAAACTTATGGAGCTTGTTTGAAGAAACGAATTTATATTGATAATTTAAGTAAAAGTAGTGACTGGTATGATCAAGAATGTAAATCAAGTAAGGGACAAGCGAAACGTTTATTGCGAGTTTTTCGGCAAACGAAAGATCCAACCGACAGTGACGCTTACTGTGTAGCAAGAAGAGAATATAAGAATCTTTTACAGCGAAAAGAAAAAGAGCATAATGATTTACTATTGGATAAGTTAACTGGGTCAAATAAATAATCAAAGAGAATTCTGGGAAAACATACATAGAATTTCTGTTAAAAGAAAGCAAGCTAATAATTTAACAATAGATGACTGGTATGAACACTTTAGAAGTCTGCTTGAAAGAGATACAGTAACAGAAGAAAATTATGCGGGTGTCAATAGAATCGACGACGAACAAGAGGAAAATGCTTACATGAATCGCCCTATATCTAGGGAAGAAGTAGTGTTAGCATAAGAAAATTAAAGAATGGCAAAGCTGCCGGACCCGACGAGGTTATCGGGGAAATGTTAAAAAATGTGGGAGAGCCAGTTGTTGATTTTTTTTTCGTCAAGCTATGTAATACATTATTTGACAAGGGTGTTTTTTCCGGAAAACTGGACAAAAACCATTGTAGTCCCTTTATTTAAAAAAGGAAATCCTAATGATCCAAGCAACTACAGAGGCATATCTTTAGTGATACAAGTAGCAAGATCTATAGCACTATAATAAACAACCGTCTACAGGAATGGATAGAAGAACAAAACCTTACAGGTGAACATCAAGCAGGATTTAAAAAAGGTTATTCCACTATCGATCATATGTTCACGCTGGTAGCCTTAATACGAAACACAATTTGTATGAATCGTAAACTTTATGTAGCTTTCATTGATTTTGAGAAAGCTTTTGACTCTATAGAAAGAAATTTACTGTGGCCTATTCTTTTAAAAAATGGAATAAAAGGTAAGCTTTTTCGGTGTATTAATAGCATGTACATAAACGTCAAAAGTAGAGTTTGATCTGGAGATAAATTAACAGATTACATCAACTGTACACGGGGAGTGAAACAAGGTGATGTTACCAGTCCTGTATTGTTTTCACTATTCATTAATGAACTGGCATTAGAAGTAATCAGGTGTGGGAGACATGGTGCAAGGTTCACATATGATGATTTTTCTGAGTTATTCATTTTGTTATTGGCAGATGATGTAGTTCTATTGTCTGAAACCGTTATTGGATTACAGACGCAGTTTAATAGTCTACACCGCGCAGCCTCAGAACTTCATTTGAATGTAAACATGACCAAAAGCAATATAGTGGTGTTAGAAAAGGTGGATATTTGGCCGATAGAGAAAGGTGGACTTATAATGGGATCCTAATACCTGTGGTGAATATATACAAATACTTGGGAATCTATTTTTCTACTAGGCTGAGTTTTACTGCAGCATGCCGGGATCTTGTGAGCAGAGCCAAAAGGGCTTTATTATGTGTTTTGCAAAATTTGTCCAAAAATTGAAGAATAATTCTCTTGATCTTTATCTGAAGTTATTTGATGCTCAAATTCAACCGATTGTTCAATATGGTGCCGAGATATGGGGTCTTGAAAATGCAGCTCTTTATCCTGAAAAATTACACATGTTCGCACTTAAAAGATTTTTAGGAGTGGAAATGAGAACACCAAATGACCTCATATATGGGGAGACGAACAGGTATCCTATATATATCAATTCAATTGTGCGGTGTATGAGATACTGGTTAAAATTAACACGACTAGAAGAGAGTAGATTACCACGGAAAGCCTACAGAATGTTATTTGACTTAGATGCACGGAATAAAAGAAATTGGGTCTCAAATGTTAGATGCAAATTATATACGTATGGTTTTGGTTACGTATGGGAGAACCAAGGTGTTGAAGAAATACGTCAATTTTTGTATCATTTTAAAGACAGATTGACATTGTGTAGGTGGCAAGAATGGGATTTCCATGTGAATAACAGTGAACGGTTTCAAGTGTATAGAACATTTTGTTCTGTAAACGATGATAAAATCTATTTGAAGTTGAATTTAGACAGGCATTTAAAATTTGTATTGACAAGATTTAGACTTGGCGTGTCTGAAATTGCGTGTCACTACTATCGTTATAGATTACATACAGAAAAAGATTTGATTTGTCCATTGTAGAAATGCCAAGGAAGATGAAGTTCACTTTCTTTTTGCTGTCCTGCATTAACTAATGTACGAAAACAGTACATACCTTTGAAATTCTATAAGTATCCAAGCCAGTTTCGATTGAGTTTACTGTTAGCATCTAAGAATGAAAACATTGTCAGAAAATTATCAGTATTCTTATATAAAGCGTTTAAAATACGATCTGTTGCTGTATCCTAAGATCTTGTAATACATAACATGCATTTATGTCTGTGTGTGTATAGATACTAAGGAAATGTTGCAATTTTCGAGAATTGAAAAGTGTACCCTTCAAGAGGGGCAATGGCCTATGCTTGAATAAATTATCCGAATCCGAATCCGAATCTCTGATCGCCACTTTGTCTGTCTTTCTGTCAGTGTCTTTGTCTATCTTTCCTCTCAAGTTCATCCTACTACCCTCTTGCATTCACTTTCATAGGAGTTCCGTATAGTTAGCAGGTCGTTGCCTCGAGTACACGTTGACGCATGCATTTGTATTCGTTTGATTTTTTTTTATACTGCCAACAACACTTATTCATGTGCACGTTTTGCCAGCAAGAATGATCCATCATATGCTTTTCTTGTTTTTTTTTCGTGGCTCAGTGAACCAGATAACAGTCTCAGTTTACGTCTGACCATGCATTTTCCTCCTCCCCCCGTCCCCCCATTCCCCTTCAAAGAAAGTCGATGCAATATGTTTCATCCCTACATGCTGCATGCTCATAGTCTTATAACACTTTCTTTTATTAGCAATGTGTGCGTGGAATCCTATTTTGTTCCGCCAAAAGTCAAGTGCTCACGATTTCATTTCTTTTTTCCTTGGTAATTTTTGTCTCGTGATAAATAGTCAAATATTCTTTGGTTTTAAGCACAATATGCTGGCTTCATATTCCTGTCTATTTTCTGTTTTTAAAGCCCTTGTTATCGTCACAAAAGATGACAGAACAGGCAACTGACGACAGTCAACTTTCTGGAAGGAGCAGGGTAATCAGCCACAAGAGTAATACCAGCTTCACAGGATGGACAGAACCAACAGTCATGACCAAACCACTGACCAATGATATCAGCCACATGAGTAATACCAGCTTCACAAGATGGACAGAACCAACAGTCATGTCACCAAAACCACTGACCAATGATATCAGCCACATGAGTAACACCAGCTTCATAAGAAGGTGGACAGAACCAACAGTCATGACCAAACCAGTGACCAATGATGATCCTGTGGAACAGAGAAGACGACTGTGGGTCCGTTAAAGCGAACGCCATCGTTCCCATCACCCTGCTCCCAGGCAGACGGACAGCCCAGAGGCATGTCACACCTGACCCCAGAAACAGACGGACAGCCCGAGGCATGCCACAGAGTGACGTCGGTGACAGACGGACAGCCAGAGGCATGCCAGAGTGACGTCGGTGAAACAGACGGACAGCCCAGAGGCATGCCACAGAGTGACGTCGGTGAAACAGACGGACAGCCCAGAGGCATGCACAGAGTGACGTCGGTGAAACAGACGGACAGCCCTGAGGCATGTCACAGAGTGACGTCGGTGAAACAGACGGACAGCCCTGAGGCATGCCACAGAGTGAAGTCGGTGAAACAGACGGACAGCCCAGAGGCATGCCACAGAGTGACGTCGGTGAAACAGACGGACAGCCCAGAGGCATGTCACAGAGTGACGTCGGTGAAACAGACGGACAGCCCAGAGGCATGCCACAGAGTGACGTCGGTGAAACAGACGGACAGCCCAGAGCATGCCACAGACGTCGGTGAAACAGACGGATCGAAACTCGGACAGCCACAAGACAGTATATTGGTTATCTCTGTACAAGATGAACACCTGGAACTGGAACAAGTGTTTAAAATCGCTAATGTCCTAAATTGGGAAGGCGACAAAACATGTTGCTTGTCAGGACTTGTGGAGAGAAAACCTTTGTTCTCGCAGTTTTAACTGTGTTATCAGAGATGATGATGATACCATGCTAGATCGTCCTCATTCAGAAACAGATGTGCAGTGCTTTAGAGTACAGCTTAGGTCTCTGTGCTGCAGATACCTGGCGAATGGTTTTCATAACTCAGCAAAAAAAAATGTTATTGTATGTCACTGTTATTATCGCCCACCTATTGTCCATAGACAACGAAAAGAAGAAATCTATCATGTGCAGAAAGATGAACGATTACCTATATATGCTCATACACTCACAAACTTTGGAAATCAAATGCAAAAAGATCAAACAAACGATCATCTTCAGAGAAAAATTATTCAGGTAACGCAGGACTTCCAACGAGAAAACAAGGCGCACACAAATAAGAGTACAAGGATAAGGGTGGAAGAAAAGTGAAAAATTCAAAAAGAGTTTCTTTCTTGCTTGGTTTACAGACAAATGTATTTGGTGAATAGTCAAATATGTTTTCAGACCTTACAACCAGACGTCTTCTATTCATCCCTTCTCTTAACTCTGTGTTGGAATCACTGGGGCACCACGCTGGAGAACTGCTCACTGGGTTCTTCCAGGTCTGTCAGCTGTGTGCCATGGCACGGGTCTCTTTAAATGTTTCTCCTTCCATTCTGCAGTGTTGGCAGTCCATCGTTTGTCTATCTTCCCCTCCATCTCCGTCATTAAACAGTTCCAGAGAGGTCTGTTTGATCAGAGCCATTGGATTTTATCACATGACAACACCCACGTGGTTTTCTCTTCTCAACAGATGTCAACAGATGTCAATCATGTCCTGTGGGCTGCTGGATCATTTGTTGACTTGTTCGTTGGTGATATAATTAGTACATCTGATGTTCAGTGTCTGCAGTAACCCCACATTTCCATGATTTGTTGACTTGTTCGTTGGTGATATAATTAGTACATCTGATGTTCAGTGTCTGCAGTAACCCCACATTTCCATGATTTGTTGACTTGTTCGCTGGAGATACAATTAGTACATCTGATGTTCAGTATCAACACTAACCCCACATTTCCATGGCTTGCACTCTTCCTTCCAGGCCACCATGGGGATCCATGTCTTGCACTGCGGACATGAACATTGAAGATACCAGTGCACGCAGAAGAAGCCTGATTGTGTGTTGCATGGAGATGCTGTTTGTCCTGTTATACATGAACATGGAAGATACCAGTGATCGTGTGTTTGATGGAGATGCTGTTTGTTCTTTTATACATGAACATGGAAGATACCAGCGATCGTGTGTTTCATGGAGATGCTGTTTGTCCTTTCATACATGAACATGGAAGATACCAGTGATCGTGTGTTTCATGGAGATGCTGTTTGTCCTGTTATACATGAACATGGAAGATACCAGTGATCGTGTGTTTCAAGGAGATGCTGTTTGTTCTTTATACATGAACATGGAAGATACCAGTGATCGCGTGTTGCATGGAGATGCTGTTTGTCCTTTGATACAGGTTTTAGTGTGGACAGTGAAACGTTGAACAGTTTGTACTTTCTGTCCACAGAGAGTTCCATCAGTATTTGCTGGTGACGTTGTGGCTCACCATCAACTTGGTTTCTCCACGCTCTTTTCAACGTCATATCTTGCTGGAGTTTCATTCAATTTCAGGGACACCACCCATCTCATAAATTGGTTCTCTCCATTTTACCCCTTAGCTGAGAATCTCTGTATTATCCTAAGCATACTCTGCAAGCCACATATTTGCATACAACGTGTTGTGCACAGAGTATACAGACTATCCAAGAGCAACATCCATATGTGAGTATCAGACAAATGCTTCACAATGTAAATATCAGTTTTCAACAAAATCCGTCAACTGATTACCAAGACCATTTACAGTCTCTAGGTTCCACAAGTAATCCATACTATTTCCAGCCTGGCCAAATATGTACATGAAGATAAAGTAGCATGGAATGAATGTAACGTTTCTGCGCTTTTATCTTCAATCTATTTATGTTATGTTCTGCACATCTTTTCCATGTCCATTCAACTATAAGTAAATAGATCTGAAGTCAAAAGTATGAACTCTTACACACACACACACACACACACACACACACACACACACACACACACACACACTTTTATCGCCATCTTCCTTACCCAGTGGGGGCGGGGTCAGCGGGCTGCGTGCTGGCCAGTCGGCTGTCAGAAGACCCAGACTCGCGCGCGCTGCTGCTGGAGGCGGGAGGGGATGACAGGGGGGGTGCCTTCTATCTCCGTCCCCATGTACGCATTTGACAACTTCGCCAGCCCTCAGTACAACTGGATGTACTTCACCCAGCCCCAGACTCACAGCTCCTTGGCCTATGATGGACAGGTGAGGAAAGGCACCACAGACAAACTGCCAGATAAAATAATTCCCAAATCTGGATGTAACAGAGAACTGATCCAAAAATAGGTTTACACTAACTGTCTGTCTGTCTGTCTATCTATCTATCTATCTATCTATCTATCTATCTATCTATCTATCTATCTACCTGTCTGTCTATCTATCTATCTATCTATCTATCTATCTACCTCTAATTATCTGTCTGTCTCTCTGTCTGTCTATGTATCTGTTTTCATATCTTTATCAATCAATCAATCAATCAATCAATCAATCGATCAATCTATTTATCTATTTATCTATATACCTTTCTGTCTGTCTGTCTTTTTTCTTCTTTATACACATACTCTCCCACAACCTCAGTGCATCATCACAAAAACATATAATAAAAATGAGGCTGCATGCACAGCTCTCCTTTCTGAAAATAGCACAATGCTATTGATGTGGGACTGTGTTGCAGGGTTTTTAACTTTCTGAAAATAGCACGATGCTATTGATGCGGGACTATGTTGCAGGGTTCATAACTTTCTGAAAATAGCACAATTCTATCGATGTGGGACTGTGTTGCAGGGTTTTTAACTTTCTGAAAATAGCACGATGCTATTGATGCGGGACTATGTTGCAGGGTTCATAACTTTCTGAAAATAGCACAGTGCTTTTGATGTGGGACTATGTTGCAGGGTTCATAATTTCTGAAAAAAGCACAATGTTTTTAATGTGGGACTATGATGCTGGGTTCAAAAGGTTTTTTTATACATGCTGTCACGGTAATGTGTGTTGATCAGAAATCCTGCTGTTGTGTCAGTGACAGTATTGATCACAGCACTGTGTGTGTTGATCAGAAATCCTACTGTTGTGTCAGTGACAGTGTTGATCACAGCACTGTATGTGTGTTGATCAGAAATCCTACTGTTGTGTCAGTGACAGTATTGATCACAGCACTGTGTGTGTTGATCAGAAATCCTACTGTTGTGTCAGTGACAGTATTGATCACAGCACTGTGTGTGTTGATCAGAAATCCTACTGTTGTGTCAGTGACAGTATTGATCACAGCACTGTGTGTGTTGATCATCAGAAATCCTACTGTTGTGTCAGTGACAGTATTGATCACAGCACTGTGTGTGTTGATCAGAAATCCTACTGTTGTGTCAGTGACAGTATTGATCACAGCACTGTATGTGTTGATCAGAAATCCTACTGTTGTGTCAGTGACAGTATTGATCACAGCACTGTGTGTGTTGATCAGAAAATCCTACTGGCCTCGAGGCAAAGTGCTGGGTGGTACCTCCAGTCTCAACGCCATGGTGTATATACGGGGCAGTCGTCATGACTACGATAACTGGGTCAAGGTCGGTGCTAAAGGCTGGAGCTACAAGGAGGTACTGCCATACTTCTTAAAATCAGAGGATATGCGGGACCCTGAATTACAAAACTCAGGTTTGTATTTGACACAGTCACGATTTAAGATTTAGGTCAAGAGAAAGATTTGACATCAGACTCTAGTAATGTGGGCTATTTATTCAGTCTTTATTCTTGCTCTATTCATTTTTTTTTTTTTGCTTTTGACACTTTCTCGTGCGCACGTGAGTCTGAGTGCAATGTACGAACCTGTCTACAGTAGTAGTTAACCGATCTCGTCTGAATGACAATAGTTAACTGATCTCGTCTGAATGGTCGCAAGTATTTCCTTGATTTGGTGTCAAAATTTCAAAAATAAAATGGTTGTTGGTCAATGGAAAAAATGTGTCCCTCTGAAGTAGATTTCAGAGGGACACATTTTTTCCATTGGCCAACAACCATTTTATTCTTGAAATTTGACACCAAATCAAGGAAATACTTGCGAACATTCAGGCGAGATCGGTTGACTATTGATTGATAGATGAATGCAACGTGGAGCTGATCTAGAGATTAGGACTGTCTGTGTCACTACACCATCAAAGGAATGGAGAGAATGAATGTCAATATGGAAACGAAGGGACTGGAACCTAAAGTCTTCCAGACAGGGAAAACACAATCGACTGACACAGAGAAAAGAGGAGGAGGTTGGACAGCAATATCCTACCGTGCTTAGACTGAGGGACAGCTGACTTTGTTTGGGTGGAGAGAGGGACAGCTCTGCTTTTTTTCATGAAGAAAGGCATTGCCTCGGATGTTTAGATAAAGACAGATCTGATCTAGCTTTTTGTAACTTTGAGTGGGATTGCTTTGTTTGTTTGGATGGGGAGATGGGTGGCTGAGCTTGGTAGAATCAAGATAGTGATGGACTGCTGGCAAGGATGGAGATACTGATGGCTTATTTTGTTGGGATGGAGAGAGAATGGCTTATCTTGTTAGGATGGAGAGAGGGATGGCTTATTTTGTTTGGATGGAGAGAATGGCTTATCTTGTTGGGATGGAGAGAGGGATGGCTTATTTTGTTAGGATGGAGAGAGGGATGGCTTATTTTGTTGGGATGGAGAGAGAGAATGGCTTATTTTGTTGGGATGGAGGGAGGGATGGTTTATATGTTTGGATGGAGAGAGGGATGGCTTATTTTGTTGGGATGGAGAGAGGGATGGCTTGTTTTGTTGGGATGGAGAGAGGGATGGCTTATTTTGTTGGGATGGAGAGAGAGGGATGGATTAGCTTGTTGGATGATCTGGCTTTGAGGAATGGAGAGAGACTGGCTTAGCTTGTTAAGATGGAAAGAAGAGCGGCTAAACTTGTTAGGAGGGAGAAAGCGATGTTGTTTGTCTGGAGAGAGGGAAAAGGTTGTTTGGATGGAGAAAGGGATGGCTTCGTTTGTCAGGATAGAGAGATGGACAGCTTGTCGTTTGAATGGGCAGTGGCACTGTTCAGCTTGTTTGAATGGAGAGAGAGAGGTGGACAGCTTGTCGTTTGAATGGGCAGTGGCATTGTTCACCTTGTTTGAATGGAGAGAAAGAGAGAGGTGGACAGCTTGTCGTTTGAATAGGCAGTGGCAT
>JADBJO010007507.1:72500-85000 GCA_016801955.1 Conus betulinus | reverse complement strand
CTTGACTTGGGTGAGGAAGGGACGTCAGGGGGGACAATGGCATCTTGCGGTGAAAGCCGCCTGGACGGTGTAGGCTGGCTCCCATCTCAACCCCCCCCTATATCGTGACAGTCATCAATCATAATGAATCACATGATCACGATGGCCGCCTGGAAGGTGTAGGCTAATTCCTATCTCAACCCCCCCTATATCTTGACAGTTATCAACCATAATGAATCACATTATGACGATTACTGGGATATTTAACATAGACTAAATTGCCTGTCGATAATGAATGTTAATGAATCTTATTTTAACGATCATTGTTTTGTTCGTCTGCCAAAAATCCTGATGATTGTTGATAATAATGGATTATCTTTGTGGCGCATTCTGAGGGGTTTCCGGGTATTTTGTGTTCAAAGAAACTAACATTCTCTCTCTTTCCTTCTACCTAATCCTGTTCCTCCAGCTCTTCCTCTTTTTCTTCGATGTCTTCATCAAACTTCGTTCCTGTCTTGTCTCCTTTGCCCTCCCTCTTCTCCTATCCCCCCCCCCCTCCTCCTCCTTGTCCATGTCTTCCTCCACCCTCTCCCCATATTTACCTTGGCTTGCAGGTGTTGGTCAAAAAGGGACGGGCGGAAGGAGTGGAAGTGACCCGGAAGGAAAAGGTGGTCAAGGTCAAGGCAGGAAGGAGGTCATCCTGTCAGCAGGAGCGGTCGGCTCCCCCAGATCCTGATGTTGTCTGGCATCGGTCCTAAGAAACATCTGAAGGAACTGGGGGTGAGAGAATGAAGAGAGTGAGAGAAAGATAGAGAGACAGAGTGTGTGTGTGTGTGTGTGTGTGTGTGTGTGTGTGTGTGTGTGTGTGTGTGTGTGTGTGATAGTGTGTGTGTGTGTGTGTGTGTGTGTGTGTGTGTGTGTGTGTGTGTGTGTGTGTGATAGTGTGTGTGTGTGTGTGTGTGAAGTCAGGGGAAAAAAAAGAAAGCAAACTGAATCAGGGCGGATAGTAACAGACACCTATAATGTTGGTGAGAATATTCGGGCAGATCACAGTGCATACAGATTGTCATCTGTTTCTGTTTTCTGCAGATCATGGTGGTGCCGGCGGATCATAATCTGATTTTATTCTACCGGTCTGCTGATCACAGTGCAAACAGATTATCATCTTAGATCACAGTGCATACAGATCATCAATTGATGGACTTCATGTGCAATCAGATCGCAGTGCATACAGAGTATCACCTGCCTCTGGTCTCTGTGTCTCTGCAGATCATACTGTTTGGAGCTCATATCGGTCCTGTTCTCTGTTTTCTGCGGATCACACTGCTAGCAGATCATCATCTCTCAGCAGATTATGAGCAGATTCTGTTTTCTGTGTGTGCAGATTGCAGGGCCAATGAATTATCTTTGTCTGATCTCTGTATCTCTGCAGATCCCAGTCCATGCCGATCTCCCTGTGGGGGACAACCTTCAGGATCACCTGTTTGTGGACTACGGTATTCGTATCAACTCCACCATCGGCATCACCCCGGAGAAGCTGTCCAGCTGGAGGGAGTATCTGAAATACGTCTTGTTTGGAGGAGGTAACAACGAGGGCTAGGGACTATCGGTGGTAATGTGAGAGGTGGACTGCGTGTTGCTGTGCCGTTATCGCTGTTTCATGTTTATTGTCTCCATTGTATTAACTGACCTAAGTGTTATTGGCGGTGTTGTGAGGGGCGGCTTCTGTGTAGTTGTGCTTCCAGTCATCAGTTTTGCTGTATTTGTTGTTAGTCATTATGTAGATTGACCTCGGTGCCAGTGGTGAAAGGTGGATTCTGTTGCTGTGTGTGACGTCATCCCTGTTCTTGTGTTGGTTGATCATTATGTTGGTGAAGCAGCTGCTTTTCTCTACTTTGCCGATAACAAGGACCGGTTAGCAGAAGAGCAGGAACTAGCCAGCCTAGCGGAGCGCCTTGACAAATGTTTTACAGCATTCCGCATGAGATCAACGCTGAAGAGACAACACTTATGACCAACAACGCCAACGGCATCAGCGCTAACATAGCTACCACGGAGAAAACTGGAGACAGTTCAGAACTTTCGAGTACCTCGGGGCAGTTTTTCAGATGAGGGACCCAAACCTGAAGTGCTCTCCAGAGTTGCGCAAACAAAGCAGCGCTGGCCAGGTTAATAAGACCCATCTGGAATGACAGAAACATCACAATCAGTTCCAAGATCAGACTGAAGCGCTCCCTGGTCATTGCCATATTTCTCTATGCCTGTGAAACGTGGACTCTGACAGCTGAACTTGAGAGAAGGATTCAGGCATTAGAGATAAGGTCCTTAGCATCTTATACAAAGACCACATGATCAACTTGCAGGTCCAGACCAGAGTAAGGCAAGCCACTGGACCATACGAAAACCTGTTGTTCACGGTGAAAAGAAGGAAAATGAGATGGTATGGTCATGTATCAAGATCAGCAGGACTTGCCAAACCATTCCACAAGGAACAGTGTGAAGAGGCAGAATTAAAAGACAGAGAAAGAATTAGGAGAACGACATCAGTGAATGGGCTGGCCTCACACTCAGCAACTGCTTAAGAGCGTCTGAGAGCCGGGAGGAGTGGCGGAGGCTGGTTGCGAGATCTTCTGTGATGCCCCAGTGGTCTTCAAAGACTCCGGGAAGGTAATAGGTGATCATGTCAATCAGTTGTGATCCTATCCATGTATTTCACGATTGATTTCAAAGTAATTCTTTATTAGGAAAACAATCCGCCCCATACAGGTGAGAATTTTGCCTCATGGATGTGTCTGTCTTTCCTGAAGTCAGAAATGAGGTGGCTGCCACTGAACAAATTCAGAAACCATGTGACCAACGTTGACCTGAAGGGGATCTAAGCACCTGTACTGTTGACCTGAAGGGGATCCAAGTACCTGTACTGTTGACCTGAATGGGGATCAAAGCACTTGTACTGTTGATCTGAATGGGGACCTAAGTACCTGTACCGTTGACCTTAAGGGGATATAAGTACCTGTACTGTTGACCTGAAGGCGATCTAAGTACCTGTACTGTTGAGCTGAAGGGGATCTAAGTACCTGTACTGTTGACCTGAAGGGGATCTAAGTACCTGTACCGTTGACCTGAAAGGGATCTGGACACCTGTACTGTTGACCTGAAAGGATCAAAACACCTGCACCGTTGACCTGCAGGTGGTTCTGGCGTCACTGCCCCAAGAATCTGGCTGGTCTGATGGCCATGGTCTGAAGGAGATCCCAGCACCCCTAGCTCAGGGACCTGGTTAATGCCTAGTGCGTCTCCTCCAGTCACTGCTGTGGACTGTGGGTGGGTGGTGAGCTGGCATTCAGCATCCAGCTGCACCCTGACATGATTAGTCTGCTTTTTTCGCCAAGGTCTTTGACTTCTTCACTTCTTCTTGTGCCTCTTGTACCTCCTCCCCTCACCGCCTCCCGTCCCCTGCCCCTGTTAGGCTTCATGGACTGAAGAATGGATTACCTGCCAGTGTTGATACACCGTATGGATTGAAGAATGGATCCCTACAAGTGTTGATACACCGTATGGATTGAAGAATGGATTCCTTACCAGTGTTGATACACCGTTATGGATTGAAGAATGGATTCCCTACAAGTGTTGATACACCGTATGGATTGAAGAATGGATTCCCTACAAGTGTTGATAAACCGTATGGATTGAAGAATGGATTACCTACCAGTGTTGATACACCGTATGGACTGAGGACTGGGTTACCTACAAATGTTGATAAACCGTATGGATTGGAGAATGGATTCCCTAAGGATGTGTATAAGTTTTATGGACTGAAGAATGGAATGCCTACACTTGCTATCACATTTCACAGACTGAAGAAGGAACGGCCTACACATGCTATAACCTTTCAGGACTGAAGAAGGAACGACCTACACTTTTTGTCTTATTTCATGGACTGAAGAAGAACGACCTGCACTTGCTGTCTTATTCATGGACTGAAGAAGGAACGACCTACACATGTTGTGTCATTTCATGTGAATACATTACCTGCATGCGCTGTCCAATGTCACGGGCTGAAGAAGGGACTACCCACACGTGCTGTTCGTGGACTGAAGAATTCATCACCTGCAGGTTTTGTTCCGCATTAGTCAGTGCTTTCAACTTTTTCTTTTCACGCTTACTGTCATCATGGCACACGGAACATTCTGGGACTCTTTCAGTCAGTTTTGCTCATTTACTTACTTGTCTATTCTGTTTGTTTGCTCATTGACGTTGTTCATTAGTTTATCTACTTGGCTGATCTGCGAATGGTTGGGTTCCCACCAGGGGTACTGCGCTCACCCTGGGGCGTTGGGGCACTGGCGTTCTTTGGCAGCAGTGAGAAGCTGAGGGAGGCAGACTTCCCTGATGTACAGCTGCACATTGGATGCCTCATGGTGGGACTGGGCTTCCCTGCTTCAAATGACACCCGAGGTACTGTATTGCGGGTGGCAAAGATGACCCCACTCCACCCCTTTCCCTGTACCCATTTGGCCGTCTTTGACACACACGAGTAACAAAGAAAACAAGGTCAACAGAGATATGTCATTACCCTGCTTTGTGTATTCGTTTGTGTATGATTGTGTTAAAAATGACACACAGAGGGGGGAAACAAGATGTTGTAACAGTTCATAACCCGAGGATCCTTGTCATGTGTATCATATTTCCTGACTGAAAGAAGACGCTTGCTGCCTTGTTAACGTACATTTAACATGCGTTCTTATTAACGTACATTTAACATGCATTCTATTAACGTACATTTAATACGCATTCTTATTAATGTACATTTAACATGCTTTCTTATTAATGTACATTTAACATGCATTTCTTATTAAAGTACATTTAACATTCATTAATTATTAATGTACATTTAACATGCGTTCTTAACTCTGACAACTAGAAGAGTTTTGAAATGTTAACAAAGCAGGCAGGTTGAAAACTGACAGGAAGTTACTGTAGAACACAGTAGTATGTATTTATTTTCACATGTTTCATATTTCAGCCAAATACACAAAAAGAGATGTGAATGGTCGGCACTGTTTATATGACACTAGTTGCAATGACCGTCTTCAACAGGTTTGCCCGACATGGATCAGTGTCTGGGTCAGATTGCCCTTTTCTCTTCTTATCTTGATGATACTGTCTTCAAAGTGGTTCTTTCTCGAGCAGCGAGGCTGAACCATTGACATATGTCTGGGAGGGACGGTTCACTTTGTACCCGTGGCACAGGATTGTGTAACAATGACTTTTCTTCTTCACTTAATGGTAGGTCCAGTGTTAGAACGAGGTGACTGGTGTCTGCCGTTTTCTGCCTGTCTTCCATCACCTTACCTCACGCAAAGCACAGATCATTCCACAGGAACACACGTGCTGTCAGCTCAGGCTAGCAGAGACCCAGGCTGACTTCAAAACACGTGTCAGGCACGTGCCTGCGTGGAGCTGGCGGGAACAGTGGCAGCGTACGTCTCGGCATACCTGGGTCTGCTGCTAACTAGTGGTCCGGACACTGCACACATCTCAAGTACACTAGCAGTAGAGGGCTACAGAAACCGCGCCAAACTGAAAACTTTCTGGGTCTGATGACGGTGAGCCATGTCACTCCTGTAGAAGCAAGTCCTTCAATCTGCAAGTGAAGACTCACAAGATTTCTACTTCGTTTCCCATGGACTGAAGTTTCCCGCACACAGACAAAACTACGACAACAAAGTAGATTTTGAGCATGACTGAATCAATGGCGTCTGCCTGATACATCTTGTGAATACAACAGTGTGTAACGTTGCTCGGGATAACGGCCATCACACATGGAACGTAACTGACATTAATATTCAGTAACACGTACATAGGTGTCTCTATAGACTGGGAACCTGCCACATTCACCGACTGCTATATTGTTCTTTACCTCTCTTCCAGCTCCTATCACATTTTACGATTCTTCATCTGATTCTTATTGATACTATCATATTTCCTTAATTCGCATATTTGTGAACCAGACAGGAAATCTGCTTTGATTTTTGCGACAGTTTCTTTTATTAAAGACAACAACCCGTTGGCAGATCCCTCATTTTAAAACAGGTGTTTTTATTTTGCTACAACTCTGAATGCTTTGCCTGCCTGATTACTTACATATCTGACCCGGCATAATCATAACTTAACATTCTGATTTGAACCATTGAATGCTACATTTATTTTCTTCAAAACACATCCAGACGTTTTTAATCAAGGTAAGAGTTCATGTATTTATCAGATTTCATGTTTCTAAACATTCACTTTAAATGTTTAGTTTATGTTGATACCTGGCACTTTTCAGTTTTCTTAATCCGTGTGACGAAATTGAACATAAAGCTGTCACGATATTTTAGAAGAGAGTCATGACAAAGTGAACGCAGAGATGGTGCTATGTGTCCGGAAAGGAGCGTGACAAAATGACTCCAAACCGACTCTATATTGTTCTACACAGTCGTGCTAAAATGAAAAGAAAGCTGACCTGACATTTCAGGAGAGAGCCAGGACAAAGTGAACACCAAGCTGACGTTATGTTCCAATAGAGAACTGCGACAATGTGAACACCAAGCTGACGTTATCTTCCATTAGAGAGTCATGACAATGTGAACACCAAGCTGACGTTATGTTCCAATAGAGAACTGTGACAATGTGAACACCAAGTTGACGTTATGTTCCAATAGAGAACTGCGACACAATGTGAACACCAAGCTGACGTTATGTTCCAATAGAGAGCCATGACAATGTGAACACAGAGCTGACGTTATGTTCCAATAGAGAACTGCGACAATGTGAACACCAAGCTGACGTTATGTTCCAATAGAGAACTGTGACAGTGTGAACACCAAGCTGACGTTATGTTCCAATAGAGAGTCATGACAATGTGAACACCAAGCTGACGTTATGTTCCAATAGAGAACTGTGACAATGTGAACACCAAGCTGACGTTATGTTCCAATAGAGAGCCATGACAATGTGAACACAGAGCTGACGTTATGTTCCAATAGAAAACTGACAATGTGAACACCAAGCTGACGTTATGTTCCAATAGAGAGCCGTGACAAAGTGAACACAAAGGTGACAGTGTTTCTCCTTCTTCTTCCTTGGTAGCGACCACAATCAACTAAATGATTATTCTGTCACTTATGCCAGGGGAGAGCCGTGACAAAGTGAACACAAAGCTGACGCCATGTTTCAGGAGAGAGCCGTGACAAAATGAACACAAAGCTGACGCCATGTTTCAGGAGAGAGCCGTGACAAAATGAACACAAAGCTGACGCCATGTTTCAGGAGAGAGCCAGACTGAAGAGCCGAGATGACCACAACGGGGTGTCCTGTTCATCCACCCTCCTCCGCCCCCTCAGTGTGGGCACTGTGAGACTGCAGTCCTCCCGACCCCAGGACCCCCCCTTGATTGACCCCCAGTACCTGACCAGAGAGGAGGACCTGGAGCCCCTGTTGTACGGTGAGTGACCTGTGGTGTGGTGGGATATATTGATTGACTGATGGTTTGTTTGATTGATTGATTAATCGATTGATTGACTGACTGATTGATTGATACTCTTTATACCCGAAGGAAACGCATAAACAAGAAGATGCTTTTCTTTGTGTCTGGCACTTGTCCCATCGGGGACTAAGGATACTGATGCAGAACACTATTACACACTATAGAACTGATCATAACAACAAGAACGGTGATGATTCATATTAACATTTAAAAACATACGTACATACTACAAGTGTCTGTCACACACACACACACACACACACACACACACACACACACACACACACACACACACACATACACATACACACATACACACACATACACACACGCACGCACGCACGCGTGCACTGGCACATATGCGTGTGCGCGCTTCATTTCACCGAAAAAGATGATTTATGTCTGTTCTGGATGAAGGAGAGTGTACTGTGTGGAGAACTCTTGACATGTGTCAAGGGGAAAATTCCATTAAAAGATGCTTTAGCTGTTAATCTCTGAAAATAGAAGTGTGAACTGAAAAGAAACCTTACCTGACTTAGCCAGTGAGTCACGTGCTGACGTCGGCAGGTCAGACGATGACACAGGCTGCCTGTGCACTAACACAGTCTGGTCCTGTCGTATCATTCACTGCTCCTGGGGTGAGGTAGCTGGTTCCCACACTGACTGAGCCTGGCACTGCGCTGATTGTGTTCCCTGACGTGGACTGGTCCGGGTTCCACACTGACTGAGCCTGGCACTGCGCTGATTGTGTTCCCTGACGCGGACTGGTCCGGTTCCACACTGACTGAGCCTGGCACTGCGCTGATTGTGTTCCCTGACGCAGACTGGTCCGGTTCCAATAACCCTGCGATAACCCGGTAATAAGCTGCCCCTGTGCCATTGAAGTGCTGTCAGTGTCACGACATGACAGTGTCCTGAGAGTTCTATAGTGGCTCATACAGTGCCCTGATGGTTCTGCAGTGGCTCATACAGTGCCCTCAGGGTTCTGTAGTGGCTCATACAGTGCCCTGAGGGTTCTGCAGTGGCTCATACAGTGCCCTCAGGGTTCTGTTGTGCCTCATACAGTGCCCTGAGGGTTCTGCAGTGGCTCATACAGTGCCCTCGGGGTTCTGCAGTGGCTCATACAGTGCCCTCAGGGTTCTGCAGTGGCTCATACAGTGCCCTCAGGGTTCTGCAGTGGCTCATACAGTGCCCTGAGGGTTCTGCAGTGGCTCATACAGTGCCCTCAGGGTTCTGTTGTGCCTCATACAGTGCCCTGGGGGTTCTGCAGTGGCTCATACAGTGCCCTGAGGGTTCTGTAGTGGCTCATACAGTGCCCTCAGGGTTCTGCAGTGGCTCATACAGTGCCCTCAGGGTTCTGTTGTGCCTCATACAGTGCCGGATGGTTCTGCAGTGGCTCATACAGTGCCCTCGGGGTTTTCTGCAGTGGCTCATACAGTGCCCTGAGGGTTCTGCAGTGGCTCATACAGTGCCCTCAGGGTTCTGTTGTGCCTCATACAGTGCCCTGAGGGTTCTGTAGTGGCTCATACAGTGCCCTGAGGTTCTGTAGTGGCTCATACAGTGCCCTGAGGGTTCTGTAGTGGCTCATACAGTGCCCTCAGGGTTCTGCAGTGGCTCATACAGTGCCCTCAGGGTTCTGTTGTGCCTCATACAGTGTCCGGATGGTTCTGTAGTGGCTCATACAGTGCCCTCGGGGTTCTGCAGTGGCTCATACAGTGCCCTCAGGTTTCTGTAGTGGCTCATACAGTGCCCTGAGGGTTCTGTTGTGGCTCATACAGTGCCCTGAGGGTTCTGTAGTGGCTCATACAGTGCCCTGAGGGTTCTGCAGTGGCTCATACAGTGCCCTCAGGGTTCTGTTGTGGCTCATACAGTGCCTTAGTAGTTCTATAGTGGCTCATACAGTGCCCTTAACGTTTCTGGTGTGGCTCATACAGTGCCCTCAGGGTTCCGTAGTGGCTCATACAGTGCCCTGTGAGGGTTCTGTACTGGCTCATACAGTGCCTTGATTATTCTGAAGTGGTTCATACAGTGCCCTGAGGGTTCTGTAGTGGCTCATACGGTGCCCTGAGGGTTCTGTAGTGGCTCATACAGTGCCCCCCCTGATGGTTCTGTAGTGACTCATATAGTGCCCTGATGGTTCTGTAGTGGCTCATACAGTAACCTGGTGGTTCTGTAGTGGCTCATACAGTGCCCTGATGGTTTTGTAGTGCCTCATACAGTGCCCTGAGGGTTCTGTAGTGGCTCATACAGTGCCGAATGGTTCTGTAGTGGCTCATACAGTGTGCCCTGAGGGTTCTGTAGTGGCTCATACAGTGCCCTGAGGGTTCTGTAGTGGCTCATACAGTGCCTTCGGGGTTCTGTAGTGGCTCATACAGTGCCCTGATTGTTCTGTAGTGGCTCATAAGAGCCCTGAGGGTTCTGTAGTGGCTCATACAGTGCCCTGAGGGTTCTGTTGTGGCTCATACAGTGCCCTGAGGGTTCTGTAGTGACTCATACAGAGCCCTGAGGGTTCTGTAGTGGCTCATATAGTGCCTTGATGGTTCTGTAGCGGCTTATACAGTGCCCTTAGGGTTCCATAGTGGCTCATACAGTGCCCTGAGGGTTCTATAGTGGCTCATACAGTGCCCTGAGGTTCTGTAGTGGCTCATACAGTGTCCTGGATGGTTTTGTATTGGCTCATACAGTGCCCTGAGGGTTCTGTAGTGGCTCATACAGTACCCTTAGGGTTCTGTAGTGGCTCATACAGTGCCCTGAGGGTTCTGTAGTGGCTCATACAGTGCCCTGAGGGTTCTGTTGTGGCTCATACAGTGCCCTGATGGTTCTGTAGCGGCTCATACAGTGCCCTGAGGGTTCTATAGTGGCTCATTGCTCATACAGTGCCTTGAATGTTATGTAGTGGCTCATATAGTGTACTGAGGGTTCTGTAGTGGCTCATACAGTGCCCTGATGGTTCTGTAGTGGCTCATATAGTGTACTGTGGGTTCTGTAGCAGCTCATACAGTGCCCTAATAGTTCTGTAGTGGCTCGCGCAGTGCCCTAATGGTTCTGTAGTGGCTCATACAGTGCCCTAATGGTTCTGTAGTGGCTCATACAGTGCCCTAATGGTTTTGTAGTGGCTCATACGGTGCCCTAATGGTTCTGTAGCGCCTCATACAGTGCCCTGATGGTTCTGTAGTGGCTCATACAGTGCCCTGAGGTTCTGTAGTGGCTCATACAGTGCCCTGAGGGTTCTGTAGTGGCTCATACAGTGCCCTGATGTTCTGTAGTGGCTCATACAGGACTTGTGTCGCCTTGGTCTGGTCTGGTAAACATAGCTGACTGGTTCTGCATCAGTATAACTTGAGCTTGCAGCAGGAGTGTTCATGCTTCACATGGGTCTTGTTTAAAGAAGTTGTTTGATTTTTAGAACCACCTGACAAAGTGTTACCATCGGGCATTGCAGAGAAGCAGCAGAAGCGCTCATGGGTACCTTCAAACGCGTGCTGGAATGGTGTTTGTCTTGTAGTTTCTTTGCCCGAGTTGTTCGGGAAGTGAATAATAAACCTGAGACCAGAGCTCCAACCTACCCTGTAATTTTCTCTCCTTTTTTCTTTCTCTCTATTTATTAAGCCTTCTTCTTCTTCTTCTTCTTTACTGACAACTATACTATTCAACACCCCATTACAAACTTCTTTTGAAACGAATGTGCTCATTATTCAACTCAAACAGAGCAAGAACATTATGAGCAAGACGAGTGATTACAATTCAGTACTTTTTCCCTTTGGTTAAATCATCATGGGCAATAGCAAAACAGTGAGTAAGAATGTTTCGAAATGCACCCACACACTCTACGCACGCACACGCATATGCAAGGAATCAAGTAACTATTACTGTGTAAAATGTTGGAGTCACTGGCAGTTGCCCCCAATTCATAACAAACACACACACACACACACACACACACACACACACACACACACACACAGCAAGGATTAATTTTTCTTCTACCTTAATTGGGTAATCCAGCTTTAAATTAATTGTATGAACTGTATATACAGCGTATATTATGCGTGCATGGACACTGAAAGAATGTGCGCTCATAGTGTGTGTGTGTGTGTGTGTGTGTGTGTGTGTGTGTGTGTGTGTGTGTGTGTGTGTGAGAGAGAGAGAGAGAGAGAGAGAGAGATGGGTATACATCCATGTCGCCTCAACATGTAACGCCTGTTTGTCGCTCTCTAAAACCTAATATCTCTCTGACCATGTCCACCTCCCACAGGGATACGTGAGTGCCAAACGCCTGATGACCACGCCCACAATGCGCGCACTGGACGCTCAGTACAATGATGAAGCCGTGAAGGCGTGCAGCGAGCAGCACGTGTTGACAGTGACGACTACTGGCGATGTCACATCCGCCACACCGCTCTCACCATCTATCACCCCACTGGCACGTGCAAATGGGGGATCCCAAAGATCCCTCCACTGTGGTGGATCCCCAACTGAGGTGAGTTTTTAGGGATACAGAGCACTGTGGTTACCTGTACAAATTACCTGATACACTCTCAAGTTGAGAATACTGAGGTGTTTTTCATGCACACGGCGGTAAATGCATCTTGTACATACCAAAATAGTTACCATATCTTACAGACTAAAGGTCTTTTACATTAATTAAAAGACCCGTCTTTTCTTTAAATAGTGAGTTTTTCAACTTTGTTGTGGTGAAATATAAAAGCTGGGTGCTTTGGCCGGTATACAATTTTTTTTTTGTGTGCTTAACCACTGCATGTTGATCTTGTGCAATGTTCCATCCAGATTAGTTAAACATGCATAAATTCAAGGGCTTCCACTGTACAGGAATAACCAATAACAACAGTACAGGAATAACCAATAACAACAGTACAGGAATAACCAATAACAACAGTACAGGAATAACCAATAACAACAGTACAGGAATAACCAATAACAACAGTACAGGAATGACCAATAACAACAGTACAGGAATGACCAATAACAA
>JADBJO010007507.1:47500-50000 GCA_016801955.1 Conus betulinus | reverse complement strand
TAAAAACAACTTTTAAGACACCCAGGTTTACACGTTTCTATAAAAACAAAGACACCCCGGTTTTTTTCTAAAAACAACTTTTAAGACACCCAGGTCTTAACACTAACAATCTTTCTCGTGAATGGGGAGAGAGGGGATGGAGGGGGAGAGAGAGGGGTGGCGAGAGAGGGGGTGGGGTGGGGGGGGGGGACTAACATCATCAACATCATATTAATATTTCCCACTTTGCCACGTCTCCCGCATTTGGACAGGGATTTCATTAAGAAAAAAAAACACTGAAAACACAAACCTTGTGGAGAATGGGAAAGAGAAGGGGTTGAGGGGAGAGAGAAGAAGCGAAAGAGAAGGGTGGGGGGGGGGGATGATTACCAACATACCATCATTTATTTTCCGCGCTTGCCCAGTCTCCCGCATCTAGGCACGGATTAAAAAAAAAAAAAAAAAAAGCACCTGCTAGTCAAAAGAGGGCGACTGAATTCACTGAACTGTGATTTCCCTCCCACGCATCAGCAGTCAGGCGCGTCGGAACGTCTGCCCCAACGGCTTGGTGATTAGATCAGATCAATATTGTGGAGGCAGTCTTTCGAATTATTCATTACCCCCAGCTGCTTAGACTAACTGCATCGATTTGTCACCAGACCTTTGCACACAAGCACGTACACACACACACACACACACACACACACACACACACACACACACACACACACACACACACACACACACACACACACACACACACACACACACACACACACACACACTGACATACGTACACACAAAATCATGCACGCGCGAACGTACGTACGCACATGCACGCTCACACACATGAATACATACAGAGCGCAGTAAAAGGGAAAAGTCGGATAGAAACGTCTGAAAGGATTAGCAGTCGAAAATATAGGACAAGGATAGACAGAAGGATTGTTGCAATCAAAGAAGGAAAAAAAAAAAAACATGAAAAAAACAGACCAGAAGAATAGGGAAGGTAGAAGAAAAACAGAATAAACGAGCAAAAAAAAAAAAAGGTGAGGATATAGCGGATGAGAAGAAAAACAAACAAAAAAAAAGGTAAAGGAATATAATGAAGCGCGCATGCAAGCAGGCTGGAGAGAGGGAGGAGAGAGCGATAGAGAGAGAGAGAGAGAGAGAGGGGAGAGAGGGGGGGGGGGGGAGAAGAGAGGGACACACTTTTTTGACACTTTGATAGTTTATTGTCATTACCAAAAGGTCTTATGACAAACAGGGGTAACAGGGCAATAACACATGGGAAGAGGGGGAGAGAGCGAGAGAGAGAGAGAGAGAGAGAGACAGACAGACAGACAGACAGACACAGACGAGAGACAGGAGAGAGAGAGAGAGAGAGAGAGAGAGAGAACAGAGAAACAAACAAGGAGAGAGAGAGAGAGAGAGAGAGAGAAGAGAGAGAGAGTGGAAGAGAGAGAGAGATGTGGGGACAACGCAGGAGTGGGTGTGGGGTAGAACGGAAAACGCGCAAAGAAACCAAACAAGACACAAAGTGTCCAACAGGCGAAAACAGCGGACAAACACAGGGGGGTGAAGAAACCACTGCCACGACACAGAGCGAGACACGGCCAGCAAAAGAAGGACACAGACGAATCCCGAGACAGGAAATATAGAAAAGGAAACGGAGAAACACAAAACAAAACAAACAAGAAAGAAACAAGGAACAGTGTAAAAGAAACATTAGAAAAAAACAAGCTGGAAGAGTGGAAACAGAAAGACTGGAACAAAGAGAGAAAGAAACCATCAGGAGCGGTGGAAGAGGAAACAGAAGAAAAAACAAGACAGGAACAATGGGAGAAGAAACAGAACGGAACAGAATCAAAACAGGAACATGAGAAAAAGGAAATGGAGAAGGGATACAAAACAAGAGCAAAAGGAAATGGGAGAAGAAACAACAAAACAAGAGCAACGGAAAGAAAATAGAGAACAAAAGACAGAAGAAATGCAAAAAAGAAACAGGAAAAACAAGACTGGAACAGTGAGGAGAGAAAGGGAGAAGAGAAAGCAATACAGACAAAACGGAAAATCTTACAACCCCCCCCCAAAAAAAAAAAAAAAACAAAAAAAAAACAACAACAAAAAAACGAACAACTTCAGTGACCTGAGACGACGCGACCGACGAGCGCCTGGAGGTCAGCCTGGACACGGGCAGGGCCGGGGACAGGAGGGACACGCCGCTGCTGGCGGTGGTCATCATCCCCACGTCCACGCTGGCACGGCGCGCACGTGCCGGCACACTGACCCGACTGTGCACTACCTCCACCCGCCTGTCCACGCCCTCGACCGGCTGGTGGCCTTCCTTGGGTCTGTTGAGGAGAGGCTCGTGGTCCAACGCCATGCTCCCTCGCCTAGTTCTTCGGCTGCCCGCTTTGTCGGGGCTGTCCACCTTGAGGTGGCCTTCGGTGGAGATGTTTAAGATGGTGCTGGCGGGGCTGGGACCAGCTCTGGGGGTCAGCGAATCGGTGCTGGATGT
>JADBJO010007507.1:27500-40000 GCA_016801955.1 Conus betulinus | reverse complement strand
ATCACAGAGAGCAGTTGATGCAGCCATGACTCTACCCACTGGCGGCACACTTGGTGTAGCCATAGAACAGTCCGTGCTGACAGGTGTAGTAGCGGCGACAGCGGCTGGAGTAGTCGGCATAGTTGCCGTCAATCACGTCCTCACAGCTGGGGGCTGTGCCGCATGGGGGCGCCACCATCTCTCTGCTGAAAAACAAGCAGGTGGGGTGGTCAGGGGGAAACAGAATGGAACTTCCACCACCGAAGCGTTCGTCTCTTTCAAAAACTTTTCATTCATTCATTTATTTATTCATCTGTTCATTTATGTTCAGTCTCAACCCCCCCCCCCCCCCCCCCCCCCCCCCCCTGCCTAATTCATCCTTCCGAATGTCTGAGTGGGTTTTTGCGTGCACCAGCACCATGTTAGAGGGTCCTCAGTGGTTGTGTGTTGCTTGTGCGTGCAGGCCATGTTGATGTGAGTGCGTGCGTGCGTGCGGGTGTCTGAGAGCGTGGGTGTTTGGACGTGCGTGACGTAGCGGTGTGCGCGCACGGTCCTGCGCGGGCGCGCGCGCGTGTGTGTGTGTGTGTGTGTGTGTGTGTGTGTGTGTGTGTGTGTGTGTGTGTGTGTTGTTGGTGATGTAAAGCGCTTAGAGCCCTATTTTTAGAGAATAGGCGCTATATAAATCAAAACATTATTATTATTATTTAGACATTGAAATATTGTTACTGGAATATTCGGTTGCACAAGCCATATTTTTTTTTTTTTACTTTATGAGTTAATCTAACTGTGTTTAAGATTTCGTGCGGATTCATACATAGAAATTCGAAATGTATTGTATGCACTGACCTGGAGTTTTGTAAGGAAGATATGTGATTAAGTAGGCATTCCAGCATGTAGTACATGGCAAAGAAAAAAACAGCAATGGAAGATACCTGTGCATAAAACAGCACGCGTCAGCAGCAACAACAGTGGTGACTCTTTTATGCTTTTGTGTCTGGGGCCACTTACGCTCCTTCCCCCTAAAACTTTTACGGCAGCGTTTCTATTTTGTCTGTCATTAGTTTTGCATTCACAAAGACTTCCCCCTTTTCTTCAAACAAAGACACCCCCTCCATTCACATATTGTTTTCTGAACTTTTTCTAGTTGAAAAGCAAAAGTAAAAGTACCTGACCGGCAAAGGAATGGGGCAAACAATTCGCAAAACAGACACAACACCTTCCGACCTGTTGGACTTCCTCAGACACACGATAAACAGCATTAAAATAGCAGACGCTCAGTTGTTCGTCCTGTTTGAAGAAGACCTTAGGCCGAAACGCGTTGTGTCCGTTTTGTATATTGTTCGTTGCGTTCGTATGGTGGTACGGTAACTTCACTTTTGCCACCCCGCCTTGAATTTATGTTGTGATTGTTGTCTGTTACTACATTTATCTCTCCACATTGTTTCCCTCCCTTCATTATTTTCTAGTTTATTTTTTTTAACTAACTAATCCCCCACACCACCACACCCCATCCCGCTCCGTAGTTTTGTTTTTCTTCTAGATTATTAATATCTTTATCAGTTACAAGACGTACCTTACTGATAAAAATTCTGTCCATTTTTAGATTGATATCTGTGATATTTTTTTTAAACCATCACCAGAGTCACTTCCAGACAAGATTACCCCCCCCCCCCCCCCCCCCCCCCCCCCCCGCTTTCCCCTCTGTAAACACTTTTGTTGGAGTACTTTCTCTCTTTGTCACCAATCCCAGAAATCACCAGTTCCATGAACTACGTGAAGTGTTAGTTGTGCCAGTCACTCACTAGTCACACCACACATCTTGATCTCGTTGACGACGAGGTTTGCCGGGCAGGGCAACATCTGGGTGCTCTGGTTCTCACAGCGGTAAAAAGTGAGTGCAGTCCCCTATGAACAGCCCGTCCGCCGTGTCGCTGCAGTCGTACCACGTGTCGTCTGCTCGTCCGTTCTTCGTCACACCTGTGTGCCAGAACATATATCGTGTGGTAATGATAACTGGAGTCCTTACAGTGATGAAAATACCTTCAACTTCAAAGCAGTTGGAGAGCACTTTATTAGCTTTATATCGCCATGAAAATTTGTTTCATTATCAGAACAGTCCCTTTTTGTTCTCGAGAAAACAGTGATAATTCATATCTTGACGTGAAAATGGTCATCGTCGCTGCTTTTGTTTCTTCATATTTACCGGTTTTTTTTTCTCTTCCCAACAGGACGGTAACATATAATCTCCATAGAAACAGATAATTACGACTTATAAAACTGGATGATAATCAATCACACACACACAACAACAACAACAACAACAACAACAAATAATTGGAAACAGATCATTATGACTCAAGAAAAAAGATGACTGTATCTCAATAAAATAGGTTATTATGACTCATGAAAGCACATACCTATGACTCATAAAAACAGGAATTGTGACACACAAAACCAGATAACTGCGACAACCGATTGTTATGACTGACGAAAATAGAAACTTGTGACTTATGAAGACTTATGATACATATGACTCCTGAAAACAGATTCTTGTGGCTCAGAAAACAAATACGTATGACTCATGGTAACGGACAACTTCAAACAATGAAAGCATGACCATAACTGAAGAAAACAGTTACTTATGAATCAGGTAAAGAAGTAAACATAAGTCGTGTGTATGCTCAGGCATTATTGGTATGATCGCGCGGTCATTTCAAACACTGTTTTGCCAAGTCGCAACATATCATATACGGGAAGACCGTCTTATTTAACAATTTTCGCTGTTGACGGCGTACTAGATCATAATGTTATTTCATTCCTTTTGACTCGCTATCTGATTGTGAAATTGTTTGAAGAAAAAAAGTACCATTTTCTCGTCAGAATTAACAGTTTCCTTTCAATGATAACTATTACGTTCGCAGAAACATCACAGACAGACAGACAGACACAAACGGACAGAGAGAGAGAGAGAGAGAGAGAGAGAGAGAGAGAGAGAGAGAGAGAGAGAGAGGCAGGCAGATAGATTGTTTGACAGACAGACAGACAGGCAGATACAGAGACAGGCAATAGATAGACAGACATATCTATATAGATAGGTAGTTAGACAGATAGATAGGCAGACAGACAGATAGATTGTTGGACAGACAGGCAGACAGACAGAAAGATAGACACAGATAGCGAGACAGACAGACAGATAGACAGACAGACAGATAGGTGAAGAGACGAAAAGAAATAGGGATTACAAACCAAAAACAGACAACATACACACATAAGCAAACCAAGGCACTGACCTTCAGTGAAGGACGCACACCACATCATCATGACCAAACAGACAGCAGTCTTCATGTCGGACACCCACAGCATCTCTAGCCCTTGTGAAGATTTCCACAGGTTTCTGCCAGCACTCGAGGAATAGCCAGGGTGTTCCAAGGTGACGGGGCTCTGCCCACTTCTTTCAACACGCAGGGGACTGTCTTTGCTTCTTTCTACACACAGTCTCCCGGTTGGCTCAGCCTCTAATGAAACCTCGGACCCTTCCCATACACTTCGGCTTTTGAATCACTCGCCCACTTGTGTGACCTGCACCGCCAAATGAATTTGAACTCCTCAAGTTGTATCAGCAGTAGCAGCCACAGCAGGACCCAGTCCTACTGCCTTCAAGGACCCAGTCCTACTGCCTTCAAGGACCCAATCCTATTGCCTTTAAGGACCCAGTTCCATGGCTTTTAAGGACCCCATCCTATGGCCTTTAAGGACCCCATCCCATGGCTTTTAAGGACCCAATCCTATGGCCTTTAAGGACACCATCCCATGGCTTTTAAGGACCCAATCCTATGGCCTTTAGGACACCATCCCATGGCTTTTAAGGACCCAATCCTATGGCCTTTAAGGACCCAATCCTATGGCCTTTAAGGACACCATCCCATGGCTTTTAAGGACCCAATCCTATGGCCTTTAAGGACCCAATCCTATGGCCTTTAAGGACCCAATCCTATGGCCTTTAAGGACCCGATCCGGTGGTCTTTAGGGACCCAATCCTATGGCTTTTAAGGACCCGATCCGATGGCCTTTAAGGACCCATTCCAATGGCCTTTAAAGACCCAATCCTATGGCCTTAAGGACCTTATTCTATGATCGACGTTCTTTCTTCTGTTTGGATGCCTCCCAGGACACAGTTCATCAGTATCGCCTCTTTAAGGAAAAATCCTATGGCCAAAGTTCTTTCTTTTATTAACTTCGATTTTTTCAGAAAAAAAATCTGATTAACTGTCTCTCTCCTTTCAGGGTCTTTTCTTTTAGAACAAAAACACATGGACAGACAAAATGACACAGATTTTTTCTCAAAGGAGAGACACAAATTGTACGGACTGTGTTCTTTTAGAGAGACATAAAACTGTGCAGTGCTGACAAGAAAAAAAATCTTTTGAAACATTTTGCTCTAAAACCCGAAAAAGCGCCGCGCCCGACACCACACCACTCACCTCCTTCATACGATAGTTTGTGGAAAGGATTTTCTCTACGATGGAGTGTCTCCGGCACCCCCGCCTCAGAGCTGATATCAAAGGGATAAAAGTCACACACTGACAACATGAAAGTCATTGCGTGGAGGATGGTCACATTTCAGCTCCGACTCCCCGTATTTTTCATTCCCACACTTTGAAATTCCATGGAAAGGGATGGCGGTGGGGAAGGAGGAGAGGGGAGGGGGAGGGAGCGGGGTAGGGGAGAGGGGGGAGGGGAGACGAAATTGGCAGAGTGTGGGGGAGAAAGGGGGGGGGGGGTTAAGAGTGAAGGAGATGGCGACAGGTGGGGGAGGGACGGAGCAGGACACTTCTCGTTTATTGTCTCAGCCGAACGGCGCAACAGTCAGAAGTTCTTCCTGATTCTCTATCTCCCCCCTGGAGGTTTTGTCGCCCGATGCCGAAGAAAAATGTCCATTGAGGTCAGTGGAAAACACCCTCCCACCCCCACCCCCGATCCATCTCCCCCACCCTCATCTAATTCCAATCCTTTCAACCCCCCCCCCCACCACCACCACACCCCCCCGCGCCTATCCCTCTCTTGTACTCGTCTTTCACCTGATATAATTGTCTGTTCTCCTATCTGTCCAGTTAGCTCGAAGGTTCAGTTAATTAATATGGTTTAATACCGATACAGTCTATGCGACTGTCTGAATGCACGCGATATCTCTGTCTGTCTGTCTATCTATCTATCTGTCTGTCACTCTCTCTGTCTGTCTATCTGTCGGTCTCTCTCTCTCTCTCTCTCTCTCTCTCTCCATTTTCTTCTACAGCACGCGCGTATGTGTGTGTGTGTGTGTGTGTGTGTGTGTGTGTGTGTGTGTGTGTTGTGTGTGCGTGTGTGTGTGTGTGTGTGTGTGTGTGTGTGTGTGTGTACGCCTGCGGGCACGCACGAGCGTGCGCATGTGTGATGCATATGTTGCAGCGCCACCTACTTTTATTTTTCCGAGTAATTTTAGTCCACCTATCAACATAGATCGCCAGAGTTTGTTTTTTTTTTATGCGGGCTAAGTAATTGATACATTCATGAACTCGGTCTATTGTCTCCTCTGGAAGTAACCAGTCTGCCAGAAAAGACTCGGGCCACGAAACCGAATCCTAATTCAGTATTTAAAACCAAAGATTCTGGGTTTATTCTGTGTGTCATAATTTTAGAGGGAGGGAGAGGGGGGGGGTAATTATTTCCGTGACACCGGTGTGTTTAGACACTAGTTAAACAAAGGGGCCGGATCGGAATTGAGGATGTCTGTTCTTCCGTGTATCCTCCCTGTCGCAAAAAAGGACATCGGGCAAAGAGACAGACAGACAGACAGACAGACGGAGAAGACGAGTGAGTGGTGTGATTTGAAGTTTATCGGTGTTTGCTGCTGTTACGGTTTGCAGGAGACTGGGTAAGGGGGAGAAGTGGGTTTGAGTCCGCGCTTCGTCTTCTTCATCTCTCTTCAAGCCATCCATGCCAACGGTTCGACCTTTTCCGTTGTTATGATAAGTGTGGGGGTTATTTTGTTTGTTTTGTTTGGTTTTGTGCGCAAGCGCGAACACACACACACACACACACACACACGCACACACACACACACACACACACACACACATTCTCTGTCTCTCTCTCTCTCTCTCTCTCTCTCTCTCACACACACACACACACACACACACACACACAGGCGCGCGCGTATGCACACACACACATAGGCGCACACGTATTCTCTGTCTCTCTCTCTCTCTCTCTCTGTGTCTGTGTCTTTGTCTCTCTCTCTCTTGACTCTTCCTCTCTCTCCATATACACACATCTACACATATACATCACTCTCTCTCTCTCTCTCTCTCTCTCTCTCTCTCTCTCTCTCTCCTCTGTCTCACTGTCTCTCTCTCTTTCTCTCTCTGTCATACATATATATGCAAACACGCACACATAAACACCCACAGACACACAAACACACACACACAGTGCACATGTGCATTTACACACACACACACACACACACGTATGCAAGTACGCACGCACGCACACACACCACACACACACACACACACACACACACACACACACACACACACACACACACACACACACGCACGCACGCACGCACGCACGCGCGCACACAGAGGCAGAATGGGGGGCAGTATTTACAGCACTGCCTGACTTTGTTTGTCCAGCAAACACTCCCTTCTGTTGGCATCACTGGGTCAGCAACCTCGTCCACTGTCACCTTGACCTTCATCACCGCCAGACGGCGCACCGTTGACCGATGCAACACACATAAGGTCTGGACTGAAATCCATTCTCATCCATGAATAATACCTTCATTATGTGAGATCGATGTTTGAAGCTAGACACTAGCATGGGCATGCTTTGTGTTCATTATACACTGTTTGCAAAAGTCAGTCCAAGGCTTTTTCGCAAGAGCAGAGTTTAAGATAAGAGCTATTTTTGGTTTGCTGTTCTCGTGTGTGTGTGTGTGTGTGTGTGTGTGTGTGTGTGTGTGTGTGTGTGTGTGTGTGTGTGTGTGCGTGCGTGCGTGCGTGCGTGCGTGTGTGTGTGTGTGTGTGTGTGTGTGTGTGTGTGTGCGGTGTGTGCGTCCGTGTGTGTGTGTGTGTGTGTGCGTGTGTGTGTGTGTGTGTATGCGTGCGTCCGTATGTGTGTGTGTGTGTGTGTGTGTGTGTGTGTGTGTGCGTGTGTGTGTGTGTGTGTGTGTGTGTTTCGTTGTGTATTCGTTGTTTTGTAGTTCTTACTATTATTGTTGTTATTTTTGCTGCTGTTCAGTATGTTGCTCCAGGGACCTAGGCTTTGGCTCATATCCGGAGGAATTGATCAATGAACAGTTCTTCAGGGAGGTCCTGTTCTTTTATCATGGTGGCTGACCCCACAGAATTCGGCCAGGGACAAGCTCCCTGTTGCCGTGGGATCTTTTACAGTGCGCTAAACCCATTCTAGACCGGGGCCTCGGTCTTAATGGGTCATTGGAGAGAGAGAGAGAGAGAGAGAGAGAGAGAGAGAGAGAGAGAGAGAGAGATGGGAGAGGGGGGTGGGACTGTCGGGATTGATGTCTGTTCTGTTATGCCTATAAAGAGTTCTTACATTCATGACATACACAGAGTTTGCATCTATAGTCTTGTAGAATGTGAAGAAAAATATATCCTACTGTTTTCCGAGAGATCCTGGGGACAGATTTACTAGTAGACAGACAGACAGACAGACTGACGCATAGACAGACAGGCTGAGAAACAACAACAACAACAACAACAACAATACACACACACACACACACACACACACACACACACACACACACACACACACACACATCACACACACGGAAACATGAAAGATAGCCCATAGGATCCAGCAACCAAGGGTAAAAAATCCACAAGGATTATGTCCTTATTTTGAACACATTTCCAGTTTAAAATACTGTTCTCCACAAGGCTTAGGGGCTCAGAGATTGGCACAATACTTTTCAGGGTTGCAAGCGGCGGAAGAAGGCTGGCTACGATGCCTCCCATTTCCCCTCACGGAGTGTTCATTTCTGCTACCTATATACTGGACAGAGTCCTTTCTGCTGTATGAAAATGCTCTCCATAAGCAGGTAACCAGGATCTATTGGCGACCCTGACAAGCTCTTCTAAAAGCGAAACCACTGATGTTTGCTGGTCCTGTTGATTTTCCCGTTGGGAGGAATTTTGAAGCATGCAAAGCAAAAGTTCCCTTTGTCTGTCCCTTCCAGGGGAGGCCTGTCTGTGTGACGACATCATGGGAATGGCCGATGACGTGTGATCCTCTGTTCCAGTAGGATTGAAGGCGTAAAGCAAGGATTTACTGTCCTCTAATCCTACACGTTTTACATGAACATTGAACCTTTCAGGCTTTCGGGGCACAGTGATTTGAACTAGAAATTTCTTCAAAGTACTTTTGTAACTCTTGTGGATTTTTATCCCCAATGGCTGGTCTTTATAGGTTGTGTCTTTTACATTTTCGCCTTTTGATTTCGGCTCAAATTTCAGTCTGTAATTTTAATCTTAGTCTGTATTTGTCTTTCACTGAGTGCTTACCTTTGCATGACAAAAACTTCTTCCTTATAGGCCAGAGGACCTACCCGGTGTTCTGTTTATATGGAAAAGCTTTTCATAAGCAGGTGTCCTGATGGGGTCTTCCCTGAGCGAAACAGCTGTGTCTTGCTGGTCTTGTTGACTCCTGGAGACCAAGACCAATTCTGCGCCCACTTCAGAGAGGTGAGTGACTGACTGTTCGTTCTCCGTTTTCATTGACTGCAGTGTTATCAGTCTAGCCTGAAGGAGGCCCAAGGGTTCGAAACGTGGCGGGTTTGTTTTGTAGCTTGTTTGTTCTTTAGTTTGGCGGCGCAGTAATTCTGTCTTTGCTCTTGTTTAATTTCCGTCTGCATTCACCTCACTTTGATACCGATGTTTGTCTTTTTGGGGAGAATGTGAGTATGTGTAGACTACAGCTTACTCATCTGTTTTGAGGAGCACACTTTTAAAAAGAGTTCTGAACTTATCCGTTTTATTCTAAAACAAAAACTAAAGAAAAAAAGTATCTGTAGGATTATTTCATAATCGCTCTTCAAACTGCGACCCTTTCCCCCACTACCCCTTCATCTCTCTCTCTCTCTCTCTCTCTCTCTCTGTGTCTCTCTGTCTCTGTCTCTGTCTCTGTCTCTCTCTCTGTCTCTTTCTGCGCACGAGAGACACAAAATCCACTTTAAAAGCTCTACTTTATTGGATACCTTTCCCTGGTTACCTCAAACACACGCAATTCTTTTTTGTAAGGAAAAATGACACAGTCAAAGATAATAAACCTCTGAAGGTGGGCGAAAGTAGGGATGTGGGGGTGGGTCATGAGTCATGAAGGAGGTGGGGGAGGTGGGCTGAGGGGGGGGGGGGGGGGGGGGGGGGGGGGGCAGGTGAGGAGAGGGAGGGGTGATGACATTCTTTCAGTAAAACCACACTCCCTCCCCCCGCAACAAAAAGGTGACAATAACACTTGGTCAACGACACAAATGAAAGATAACGCATGAACTTCATATCATTATTGTCACCAGCCACGGTGGTACAGTGGTCAGTGTCCCACAGGCTTACGGCCTTGGAGGTCGTCAGTTCGAGTCCCGTCAGAGGCTTTGCTTCGTTGTATTTTTCAGCACTCACTGGCTCCTACCCAGAGTTCAGCAGATGGCGAGCTCAAATGGGGAGACTGGAGCCATGCAGTCAAGGCTCACTCCCTTAAAAGATATATCTCTCTGTGTTTCCCAGACTTCCTGACACACAGGGCTCGCTGTCTCTCGGGTCCCTATGATCTGGAATACTTTGCAGCCCTGAGATTCTGCGTTGGGCATTGATCATCATACAGAAATGGCTCTAATTCTTTCTTTCCTTGCCCTGCTGCCCTAGTGTCCTCATGTTCTTTCTCTCATCTCATTGACCGTCATACAGAAATGGCCTGCTGTCCTAGTGTCCTCATGTTCTTTCTCTCATCTCATTGACCGTCATACAGAAATGGCTCTAATTCTTTCTTTCCTTGCCCTGCCGCCCTAGTGTCCTCATCATTTTCTTTCTCTCGTCTCATTGACCGTCATACAGAAATGGCCTGCTGCCCTAGTGTCCTGATGTTCTTTCTCTCATCTCATTGACCGTCATACAGAAATGGCTCTAATTCTTTCTTTCCTTGCCCTGCTGCCCTAGTGTCCTCATTTTCTTTCTCTCATCTCATTGACCGTCATACAGAAATGGCTCTAATTCTTTCATTCCCTGCCCTGCTGTCCTAGTGTCCTCATGTTCTTTCTCTCGTCTCATTGACCGTCATACAGAAATGGCTCTAATTCTTTCTTTCCATGCCCTGTTCTCCAAGCGTCCTTAGTTTTGATTTCCTTTTCACGTCCACACGCATGATAAGTATTTTGAATGTCCTGACCAACACTGTAGGTGTCTTTAGCTCCCGGGTCCGGTTGACCTGGGATATATAATCTGGCGAAGCGTGAAGTACAGGCTGTCTCAAACCAGAAGACGACTTCATGTCATTCTCACTGATCATCGTGAAGAATGCCTGTGGCTCCTCATGCCCTGCTCTTCTGGTGACCTCAGTTTTAAACATTTCCCTTTCATGTCTGTAACGATGGCAGATCCATGTCAAACTCGTTCGTAACGTCAAACTGCATGAACGTGGTGGCGTCCCTAAGAGAAGGACGCTTAAGAACGTTGGTTCCGCCACTATGCAGGTGATGCTGTCGTCAGTAGTGGGCTCAAGTAGGTAAAGTCCTTCGTTTGTTAGACCAGGCATCACTGTACATCAATGACGTGATTCAGCCGTACGACGGTGTCTCCTCTGGTGGGTTGCCAAGTGACGACCTGATATTCATTACCCTCGGTGGACAGCCATTCTGAAGTTTGTGGTAGGCTATCTTTAAGTGTTGCTGTTTTGAGGCAGCTAGCGTGAACAGGTAAAAATTACGCAAATGTGGTGAAGGGGGAGAGGGAGGGTGAACAGAAACTCAGACAGCGAAAAGAAGAAATGGCAGCAGTATCTTTTGTGTATCGTAAACCATGCGGTAGATATATCCAGACAGTTTGTACACGTTAAAGAAGAGTGGTGGCCTGAAATGAGTTATCATTTGGGGTACAGACAATCTACCCGACATCGGAAAGATAGACAGGGAAATGCCAGGAAAAAAATCTTGGGCACGAAACCATTTCGTGTCGTTAGTCTAAAGGAAGCCAATGAACAGATTTCAAGAGAGGTGAGACATGACCACGCTTTGGTGCTTTCTTACAGGTCTGGCAGCGGAGTTAAGAATTTTCTGAAGCTAATACTGGCCAGCACAGAACTGTCCATACTGAAATCTGTACAGCTCTCGACAGCAAACATGGGGTTGTTGATACTTAATGGATTGAACAAATGCCTAGTGTTTCTCCATAAGTAAAGCGGGAACTCTTGAAGACGTGTATGTTGAGAGAGTCTTCCAGGAGCTGACAATGACACTGCTGGCAAAGACATAGTTAAGTACTTTACATATGTACATTGTGACAATCCATACACAGTGGCTAGAAACTGGCAGTTTGCTACTGTTTACCTGTTAGCTAAAAATAAAGTTGTACTCAACATTGCAAGTCATTAAATTATACTACACATTATTCACAGAGGGAATGTAACATGGAATTCGACCCACAGACTACATTCAGTTAAGCAAGAGAAAAAAAAAAAAAACAACCACCGGTCTGGTTGAAGATGGGGCTGAAATGTACGTTGAGCCCCTAGCGGACTTTGAACCTAACCACCTCACATGAACAGATACAGAAAACAGTCATAGTCTCACGACCTGCTCATGCCAGGTTGTTGAGCTCTGGGTCAGCTGTCTGCTTCACATACATCCCCGCCCCGGACTCTTGCCAAAGTGATACAAAAAGATGAAATGGATTACGTGGCGAATCAAAAAAAAAATCACTACGTATGTTCTGGTATGGCACTTACGGTCTGTGGCGCTACATACTCCCAAAGCACGCGGGTCAATGAGTGTCTTGGGTAACTGCCAGATCAGACGTAACGATGTTCACGGCCCCGCATTATTCAGGCGGTGAAGGCTGAGGTGCTCACCAGTGCATGTCTCGTTCATGATGAACCGGCAGCGATATCAAATGAAGATGGTGGCTTATCGGGAGGAAAAGTCTTAACATGACGCAATGGCCAGTCCACGTCGGTGCTTTTAACTGTATGTCATAATTTGTTCGTGCTCATGATGTTCACAGTCCCTCTAATGACGTCAGTGGCTCCATGGGTACGTGATGACGTCTGTGACCCTGTGAGGAATTTCAACTTTCCTTGTGCTACTTTAATGGCTCCACGATGATAGCGGTGACTCCTGGTGATGTTGATCCCAGGGACCTTATGGAGTCATGATGACGTCACTGACCCCGGATGATGTCGGCGGCTTTCTCGGCGATCATGATGGTGGGGGCGTTGGTGTTGCCTGACACGATGGTGGGCATGATGGAAGC
>JADBJO010007507.1:0-22500 GCA_016801955.1 Conus betulinus | reverse complement strand
GGTGTTCACGTTGTCACAGTTCTCTATTGGAACATAACGTCAGCTTGGTGTTCACATTGTCGCAGTTCTCTATTGGAACATAACGTCAGCTTGGTGTTCACATTGTCGCAGTTCTCTATTGGAACATAACGTCAGCTTGGTGTTCACATTGTCGCAGTTCTCTATTGGAACATAACGTCAGCTTGGTGTTCACATTGTCGCAGTTCTCTATTGGAACATAACGTCAGCTTGGTGTTCACATTGTCATGGCTCTCTACTGGAACATAACATCAGCTTGGTGTTCACATTGTCGCAGTTCTCTATTGGAACATAACATCAGCTCTGTGTTCACTTTGTCCTGGCTCTCTCCTGAAATGTCAGGTCAGCTTTCTTTTCATTTTAGCACGACTGTGTAGAACAGTATAGAGTCAGGTTTGGAGTCATTTTATCACGCTCCTTTCCGGACACATAGCACCATCTCTGCGTTCACTTTGTCATGACTCTCTTCTAAAATATCGTTACAGCTTTATGTTCAATTTCGTCACGGATTAAATTAAGAATACTGAAAAGTGCCAGGTATCAATATAAACTCAACATTTAAAGTGAATGTTTAGAAATATGAAATCTGACGAATACATGAACTCTTACCTTGATTAAAAACGTCTTGATGTGTTTTGAAGAAAATAAATGTAGCATTCAATGGTTCAAATCAGAATGTTAAGTTATGATTATGCCGGGTCAGATAAGTCATTAGGCAGGCAAAGCATTCAGAGAGTTAGCAAAATAAAAAACACGTGTTTTAAAATGAGGGATCTGCCAACGGGTTGTTGTCTTTAATAAAAGAAACTGTCGCAAAAATCAAATCAGATTTCCTGTCTGGTTCACAAATATGCGAATTAAGGAAGTATGATAGTATCAATAAGAATCAGATGAAGAATCGTAAAATGTGATAAGGAGCTGGAAGAGAGGTAAAGAACAATATAGCAGTCGGTGAATGTGGCAGGTTCCCAGTCTATAGAGACACCTATGTACGTGTTACTGAATATTAATGTCAGTTACATTCCATGTGTGATGGCCGTTATCCCGAGCAATGTTACACACTGTTGTATTCACAAGATGTATCAGGCAGGCGCCATTGATTCAATCATGCTCAAAATCTACTTTGTTGTCGTAGTTTTGCTTGTGTGCGGGAAACTTTCAGTCCATGGGAAACGAAGTAGAAATCTTGTGAGTCTTCACTTGCAGATTGAAGGACTTGCTTCTACAGGAGTGACATGGGCTCACCGTCATCAGACCCAGAAAATTTTCAGTTTGGCGCGGTTTCTGTAGCCCTCTACTGCTAGTGTACTTGAGATGTGTGCAGTGTCCGCACCACTAGTTAGCAGCAGACCCAGGTATGCCAAGACGTACGCTGCCACTGTTCCCGCCAGCTCCACGCAGGCACGTGCCTGACACGTGTTTTAAAGTCAGCCTGGGTCTCTGAGCTAGCCTGAGCTGACAGCACCGTGTTCCTGTGGAATGATCTGTGCTTTGCGTGAGGTAAGGTGATGGAAGACAGGCAGAAAATGGCAGACACCAGTCACCTCGTTCTAACACTGGACCTACCATTAAGTGAAGAAGAAAAGTCATTGTTACACAATCCTGTGCCACGGGTACAAAGTGAACCGTCCTTCCCAGACATATGTCAATGGTTCAGCCTCGCTGCTCGAGAAAGAACCACTTTGAAGACAGTATCATCAAGATAAGAAAGAGAAAAGGACAATCTGACCCAGACACTGATCCATGTCGGGCAAACCTGTTGAAGACGGTCATTGCAACTAGTGCCATATAAACAGTGCAGACCATTCACATCTCTTTTTGTGTATTTGGCTGAAATATGAAATATGAAAATAAATACATACTACTGTGTTCTACAGTAACTTGCTGTCAGTTTTCAACCTGCCTACGTTGTTAAAATGTCAAAACTGTTATATTTGTCAGAGTTAGGAATGCATGTTCAATGTACGTTAACAAGACAGCATGCGTCTTCTTTCAGTCAGAAAATATGATACACATGACAAGGATCCTCGGGTTATGAACTGTTACAACATCTTGTTTCCCCCCTCTGTGTGTCATTTTTAACACAATCATAGACAAACGTATACACAAAGCAGGGTAATGACATATCTCTGTTGACCTTGTTTTTTGTTACTCGTGTTTCAAAGACGGCCAAATGGGTACAGGGAAAGGGGTGGAGTGTGGGGTCATCTTTGCCACCCGCAATACAGTACCTCGGGTGTCATTTGAAGCAGGGAAGCCCAGTCCACCATGAGGCATCCAATGTGCAGCTGTACATCAGGGAAGTCTGCCTCCCTCAGCTTCTCGTTGCTGCCAAAGAACGCCAGTGCCCCAGCGCCCCAGGGTGAGCGCAGTACCCCTGGTGGGAACCCAACCCTTTGCAGATCAGCCAAGTAAATAAACTAATGAACAACGTAAATGAGCAAACAAACAGAACAGACAGGTAAATCAATGAGCAAACCTGACTGAAAGAGTCCCAGAATGTTCCGTGTGCCGGCATGCCATGATGACAGCAAGCGTGAAAAGGAAAAGTTGAAAGCACTGACTAATGCGGAACAAAACCCTGCAGGTGATGAAATCTTCAGTCCACGAACAGCACATGTGGGTAATCCCTTCTTCAGCCCGTGACATTGGACAGCGCATGCAGGTAATCCATTCCTCAGTCCATAAAATAAGACTGCAAGTGTAGGTCGTTCCTTCTTCAGTCCATGAAATGTGATAGCATGTGTAGGCATTCCATTAGTCAGTCCGTGAAATGTGTTAGCATGTGTAGGCATTCCATTCTTCAGTCCATAAAACTTATCCACATCCTTAGGGAATCCATTCTTCAATCCGTACGGTTTATCAACACTTGTAGGTAATCCATTCTTCAAACCATACGGTTTATCAACACTTGTAGTAATCCATTCTTCAATCCGTCTGGTTTATCAACACTTGTAGGTAATCCATTCTTCAAACCATACGGTTTATCAACACTTGTAGTAATCCATTCTTCAATCCGTCTGGTTTATCAACAATTGTAGGTAATCCATTCTTCAATCCATACGGTGTATCAACGCTTGTAGGTAATCCATTCTTCAATCCATACGGTGTATCAACGCTTGTAGGGAATCCATTCTTCAATCCATACGGTGTATTAACACTGGTAGGGAATCTATTCTTCAATCCATACGGTGTATCAACGCTTGTAGGGAATCCATTCTTCAATCCATACGGTGTATCAACACTGGTAGGGAATCCATTCTTCAATCCATACGGTGTATCAACACTGGTAGGGAATCCATTCTTCAATCCATATTTTGGTGTATCAACACTGGTAGGGAATCCATTCTTCAATCCATACGGTGTATCAACACTGGTAGGGAATCCATTCTTCAATCCATACGGTGTATCAACACTGGCAGGTAATCCATTCTTCAGTCCATGAAGCCTAACAGGGGCAGGGGACGGGAGGCGATGAGGGGACGAGGTACAAGAGGCACAAGAAGAAGTGAAGAAGTCAAAGACGGCGAAAAAAGCGGACTAATCATGTCAGGGTGCAGCTGGATGCTGAATGCCAGCTCACCACCCACCCTCAGTCCACAGCAGTGACTGGAGGAGACCCACTAGGCATTAACCAGGTCCCTGAACTAGGGGTGCTAGGATCTCCTTCAGACCATGGCCATTAGACCAGCCAGATTCTTGGGGCAGTGATGCCAGGACCACCTGCAGGTCGACGGTGCAGGTGTTTTGATCCTTTTCAGGTCAACGGTACAAGTGCTTAGATCCCCATTTAGGTCAAACGTACAGGTACTTAGGTCCCCATTCAGGTCAACGGTACAGGTTCTTTGATCCTTTTCAGATGAACGGTACAGGTACTTAGGTCCCCATTCAGATCAACGTTACAAGTACTTAGGCCCCCTTCAGGTCAACGTTGGTCACATGGTTTCTGAATTTGTTCAGTGGCAGCCGCCTCATTTCTGACTTTAGGAAAGAGAGGCATATCCATAAACAACAATCTCACCTGTATGGGGCGGATTTTTTTCCTAGAAAAGAAATACTTTGAAATCAATCGTGAAATACATGGATAGGATCACAACTGATTGACATGACCACCTATCACCTTCCGAAGAAGTCTTTGAAGACCACTGGGGCATCACAAAAGATCTCGCAACCAGCCTCCGCTACTCCTCCCGGCTCTCAGACGCTCTTAATTAAGCAGTTGCTGAGTGTGAGGCCAGTCCATTCACTGACGTTGTCCTCCCATCTCTTTCTCTGTCTTCTAATTCTGCCTCCTCGCACTGTTCCTTGTGGAATGGTTTTGGCAGGTCCTGTTGATCTTGATACATGACCATACCATCTGATTTTCCTTCTTTTCACTGTGAACAACAGGTTTTCGTATGGTCCAGTGGCTTGCCTTACTCTGGTCTGGACCTGCAAGTTGATCATGTGGTCTTTGTATAGATGCCAAGGACCTCATCTCTAATGCTGCCTGAATCCTTCTCTGAAGTTCAGCTGTCAGAGTCCACGTCTCACAGAATATGGCGATGACCAGGGAGCGCTTCAGTCTGATTTTGGAACTGATCGTGATGTTTCTGTCATTCCAGATGGGCCTTAGCCTGGCCAGCGCTGCTTTGTTTGCGCAACTCTGGAGAGCACTTCAGGTTTGGGTCCCTCATCTGAAACAATTGCCCCAAGGTACTTGAAGCTCTGAACTGTCTCCAGTATTTTCCCGTGATAACGATGTTAGCGCTGATGCCGTTGGTGTTGTTGGTCATAAGTGTTGTCTCTTCAGCGTTGATCTCAAAGGCAATGCTACAAAACGTTTCTCCTGCTTGCCCATCGATGTCATGGACAAAACAGAGAAAAGTAGCCGCTTAGCCAACGTAATGATCAGTCAACAACAAAACCCAGAGATAACATCACTCACAGCGGCACACAATCCAGCTCTCACCACTGGCACCGAGGTCAATCTACATAATGACCAACAGTAGATACAGCAAAGCAGATGACTGGAAGCACAACTACACACAAACCACCCCTCACAACACCGCCAATAATGCCTAGGTCAGTTAATACAATGGACAACAATAAACATGAAACAGCGATAAGGGCACAGCAACACGCAGTCCACCTCTCACAACACCACCCATAGTCCCTGGCTCCCGTTGTTACCTCCTCCAAACAAGACGTATTTCAGATACTCCCTCCAGCTGGACAGCTTCTCCGGGGGTGATACCGATGGTGGAGTTGATACGAATACCGTAGTCCGTCATCAGGTGATCCTGAAGGTTGTCCCCCACTGGGAGATCGGCATGGACTGGGATCTGCAGAGACGCAGAGAAAGAAATAGATGATTTGCGTGCACTACAATCTGAGAGAGATACAGAGATCAGAAACAGATGATTCACTGGCCCTGCGATCTGCAGACACAGAAAACAGAATCTGCACGTCATTCAATCTGCTGAGAGATGATGATCTGCTTGCACTGTGATCTGCATTAGAAACAAAGAACAGGACCGATATGAGCTGCATGCAGTATGATCTGCTGAGACACAGAAACAGGTGAAACTCTGTATGCACTGCGATCTGCTTGTTGTACACCAAATGCATCAGATGATGACCTGCATGCACTGTGATCTGAAATGATGGATTGTATGCACTGTGATCTAAGATGATGATCTGCATGCACTGTGATCAGAGATGATGGACTGTATGCACTGTGATATAAATGATGATCTGTATGCTCTGTGATATAAGATGATGATCTGTATGCCCTGTGATCTAAGACGATGATGCACTGTGATCTAAAGTGATAATCTGTTTGCACTGTGATCAGCAGACTTACAGAATGAAATCAGATTATGGTCTGCCTGCATTCTGATCTGCACAAAACAGAAACAGATAATTATCTGCATACACTATGATCTCCCCCAATCCCCTGATTTCAAACACACACACACACACACACACACACACACAGAGTCATATTTTCTCTCTCTCTCTCTCTCTCTCTCTCTCTCTCTCTCTCTCTCATTCACACCCCACTCACCCCCAGTTCCTGCAGATGTTTCTTAGGACCGATGCCAGACAACATCAGGATCTGGGGTGAGCCGACCGCTCCTGCTGACAGGATGACCTCCTTCCTGGCCTTGACCTTGACCACCTTGTCCTTCCGGGTCACTTCCACTCCTTCTGCCCGTCCCTTTTTGACCAACCACCTGCAAGCCAAGGTAAATATGGGGAGAGGGTGGAGGAAGACATGGACGAGGGGATTGGGGGGGGGGGGAGTGAGGAAAAGAGAGTGCAGGGACAAGGAGCCAAGAAAAGAACGAAGTTTAACGAAGACAGAGAAGAAAAAGAAAGAGGAAGCTCTGGAGGAAAAGGATGAGGTAGAAGAAAGAAAGAGCATGTCGGATTCTTTGAATGCGACACACCTTTAAAGCGCTTTCAATAATTTACAGATGTTATCTACTAAGATCAATGGTTATCAGGATTTTTGCCTGATGTATACAAAACACCATTGTTAAAATATGATTTATTATGATCAATTATTGTCAGAAAATTTTGTCTGTGACAGCTAAGTCAATAATCGTCATAAAGTAAGTCATTATGACTTATAACTTCCGACTATCTTGTCATTAAGTCTGATGTGTGACATAATCATTGTTGAAATGTCATTCTCTATGACTGACAATTGACAGGTTTTCTAGTCTCGTGCGGGATAAGTGATTCTTGCAGTTAATTTTCAGTCATGCAAATGTAAAAGCTAGGACTCTGTTTCTGCTCTGTTTTCTGATCTCTGGATGCAAAGCGCGGCAGAACATTCGGACCTGGGAAGTTTAATCGATCTTATTCACTATCGACACACCGCACTCGGTACTGAGCAGTTCCAGACTCAGCTGCCTGTAGATTTGCAAGAGAACATTTAAAAAAGTCTGCAGCAGCTGTACAGGGAGAGGTTCTCTTCTAGTGACTGCTCCATGATAATGTGTGGCGTGGAAATCTGGTCTGCGCGGGGTGTGATCCTATAGCATGCAATCTTCCTGCTAGTTTCAGAGTTGGGAGTCAGCTGCCTCCTTCATTGCCTGCAACAGAAGTCTGCTCAGCACTTTACCAGGCACTGATGGCAGCGCCATACCTTGCTGATTGTTGCAGCCTCTGAGGTCCTGCGTCTGTGGCAGGCGAATGAGTATTCCGATCTTGGATGGTTTCGGATGGAATTTTGTCTGCAGCTGATCGGTAGAACTGTCTCTGCTGGTAGAGTTCGTAGTTCTGGTCGCTTCTGAAGCTCCTGAAGTGATCGTCCCATCTTTTCAGCTTCTTCCAAACACAAGTTTGAACCAGGACATGATTTCCTGTGCTGTCCGCTCTTGTCTTGACGTTGAAAATCACCATGAGGATTGTGGTGTCCTTTGATCCTATTCTGACCAACGCGGCATGTTGTCAGTGTAGAAGTCGTCTTTTTCTTTCGTCCCTGGGCGGCAATGACGAGGGCCTACCACCGAGTGACGTTCACTTGAATGGTACTGTTCTTGGTGGCCAACCTGGCTGAGATGATAGGTGAGCTGACAGGTTTCCAGCGGATGGGAGCAGGGTGTGCTTCTGGTGTCAGCATCAAGGCCACTTCCTCAATGCGTGTGTATGTGTGTGGAGGGGACGACAGATGGGAAGGGGGTGCTGAGATTGCTGAAACTCAACTGTGGTACCAGTCTAGTATGCTTACCTCTAGGCAGAAGCCGTCACTTCTCACAGCCCGCGTTAAGGTCACATTTGTAGTGACTTTGGAGTTCCATGCTGTGGACAGAAAGCTGTGTGGAGGTCATAGAATGAAGCTTTCACACCTCCCTTCATCCCGAGAGTTCCTTTGGTGAAGTCACGCAGTCAGGGGAAGATTCCTTGTTCCTTTCATTTTCTCTTTCTTCCTCCCCCCCTCTCTCTCTCTCTCTCTCTCTCTCTCTCTCTCTCTCTCTCTCTCTCTCTCTCTCTCTCTCTCTCTCTCCCCTTTGTGACATGGGCGTTGACGACGACGTACAGGTTAGGTCTGTGTAACACAGGATGGAGAAAGGCTCTAGATGTGCTATAGCGGACCCCTGACCCTTGGGTGGCCTGGGGCTTCGTAAACCCTGTATAGACATGAGACATTATCATGATCATGATCATCATGATCATCATGATCATCATCGTCGTCATCATCATCATCATCATCATCATCATCACCATCATCACCATCGTCGTCATCATCACTAGCGTCATCATCATTGTCATCATCATCATTGGGCCACGACTGTGTAACAAAAAGCTTGAGAAAAGCTCTAAACGTATTAGCGCGATTCCTAAACCTTGTGTTATGTGGGTTTTCACAGATCCCGTAGTGAGACATCATCATCATTTAACTCTGTGCAACATCTAACAAGCAAGGGCTGTAGACATAGTGAGACATCATCTTCATTTAACTCTGTGCGACATCTAGCAAGGAAAGGCTGTGGACGTAGTGAGACATCATCTTCATTTAACTCTGTGCAACATCTAACAAGGAAGGCTGTAGACGTAGTGAGACATCATCGTCATCGGGAACACAGTGACTGTGCTTCATGAGGAGAATGGAACCAGGAGACAGCAATGGATGGAGAGAATGGGAGCAACTGGCAAAAATGATTCATGTAAAAATCGGAACAAAAAGACGACGCTACATGGACAGCATGGAAAAAAACTGATACACGGATAGAATGAGACAGAATGGGACAATTCTTTTAATAATACATGGACATAATGGAACGACAGTAATAAATGAAGTGAATTGGAGTGGCATTGATACATGGACAGAATGGGACAAAGTAACATAGACAAAATAAGACAAAGGGGCAATGACATATGGACAAAATGGGACAAACTGACAGTAATATGTGGACAGCATGGGACATAATGACAGTAGTGCTTGGATAGAATTGGACAAAGTGACAGAATGGGACAAAGTAACATAGACAAAATAAGACAAAGGGACAATGATATATGGACAAAATGGGACAAACTGACAGTAGTGCTTGGACAGAATGGGACAAAGTGACTCTACCTTATGGATAGAATGGGAGAGAGTGACTGTAACATATTGATAGAACTTGACACAGTGACAGTAACATAAGGATAGAATGGGACAAAGTGACAGTAACATATGGATAGAATGGGACAAAGTGACAGTAACATGTGGATAGAATGGGACAAAGTGACAGTACCATATGGATAGAATGGGACAAAGTGACAGTAACATATGGATAGAATGGGACAAAGTGACAGTAACATATGGATAGAATGGGACAAAGTGACAGTAACATATGGATAGAATGGGACAAAGTGACAGTAACATATGGATAGAATGGGACAAAGTGACAGTAACATATGGACAGAATGGGACAAAGTGACAGTACCATATGGATAGAATGGGACAAAGTGACAGTAACATATGGATAGAATGGGACAAAGTGACAGTTATATGTAAAAAGAACGGGACAACGTGACAGTTATATATGAACAAAATGTGTAAAAGTAACACTAATACATGGACGGAATATGATAGTGTGACCGTAATGCATAAACAGTTTATTACAGAGTGAATGTAAAACATGGATAAATTGGAACAAAGTGACAGAAACATATTGACAGACTGGGACAAAGTGTCAGTCATGCATGGACAGAATGGAACGAATAGTAATACATGGAACAAAGTGACAGTGACACATGGACAGAATGGGACAAAGTGACAGTAATGCATGGACAGAAAGGGACAAAGTGACGGTAATACATGGACACAATGGGACAAAGTGACAGTAATACATGGACAGAAAGGGACAAAGTGACGGTAATACATGGACACAATGGGACAAAGTGACGGTAATACATGGACAGAAAGGGACGAAGTGAAAGTAATACATGGACAGAATGTGACGAAATGACAGCAATACATGGACAGAAAGGGACAAAGTGACGGTAATACATGGACACAATGGGACAGAGTGACAGTAATGCATGGACAGAAAGGGACAAAGTGACAGTAATACATGGACACAATGGGACAGAGTGACAGTAATGCATGGACAGAATGGGACAGAGTGACAGTAACATATCGACAGAATGGACACACAGTGACTGTAATACATGGACAGAAAGGGACAAGTGGCAGTAATACATTGCCAGAATGGGACAAAGTGGCAGTAATACATGGACAGAAAGGACACAAGTGGCAGTAATACATGGACAGAAAGGAACAAAGTGACAGTAATACATGGACAGAATGGGATAAAGTGACAGTAATACATGGACAGAATGGGACAAAGTGACTGTAATACATAGACAGACTGGAAAAAAGTGACAGTAATATATGGACCGAATGGGACAAAGTGGCTGTAATACGTGGACAGATTGGGACAAAGTGACTGTAATACATGGACAGAATGGGACACAGTTACAGTACTACATGGACAGAAAGGAACAAAGTGACAGTAATACATGGACAGAATGGGACAAAGTGACAGTAATATATCAACAGATCGGGACAAAGTGACAGTAATACATGGACAGAATGGAACATATTGACAGTAATACATGGACAGAAAGGGACAAAGTGACAGTAATACATGGACAGAATGGAACATATTGACAGTAATACATGGACAGAAAGGGACAAAGTGACAGTAATACATGGACGAAAAAGGGTAAAGTGACTGTAATAAATGAGATAAACGGAGAGTCATAAATAGAATAGAACAAAGTGACACCCTACATGGACAGAAAGGAACAAAGTTACAACTGGTGTGCAAGATGACAAACTGACTGTGATACAGGTACAGATTAGAATGAAGTGGGGCATGTAAAATAACCCATGCCATACACCCTCCTACCGGTCATGGAGGCTCCATTGGCATCCACCAGGGGATACCCTAGCTCCTGTCCCGCTTTCCACAGCCGTTCGTTCAGTTCAACTGTTCGTGGTACCTCCACTTTCAGGGGCCCTCCTGTCCCGTGATACTCTGACAGGGGAAAATTAATAAGCTCTCTCATTATAACAACATCTTAGAAATGCGTTCTGGCAAACTCAACACTGAAATGGAAAAGCAAACTTGAAATACTTGTTTGTTGCCCAAGACGCATTTGTTGCAGAGAACACCTCTTCATAGAGATGTCTTTAGCCACGTACAAAAAACATAGCCCCTAACAAAGATTAGTTGACTAAACCAGCCTAGTCAATGGAACTTTTCAATGCAAAAATAACATGCAAATAAAAGTTTGTTATCAAAGCAAACATCATCGTGTAAAAACCTATACCTCTCTCTTTAAAAATGACAAACTAAGGTATTCTGTGCCACGACTTTCTCCATCCGAACAAGCTAAACAATGCCACTGCCCATTCAAACGACAAGCTGTCCATTTCTCTCTCTATCCAAACCAGCTGAACAAAGCCACTGCCCATTCAAAACGACAAACTGTCAATCTCTCCATCCTGACAAACAAGCCATCCCTTCTCCATCTAAACAACATTTCCCTCTCTCCAGACAAACAATATCGCTTTCTCCCTCCTAACAAGTTTGGCCACTCTTCTTTCCATCCCAACAAGCTAATCCATCTCTCTCTCCATCCCAACAAACAAAGCCACCCCTCTCTCCATCCCAACAAAATATGCCACCCTTCTCTCCATCCCAACAAATAAGCCATACCTCTCTCCATCCCAACAAAATAAGCTATCCCTCTCTCCATCCCAACAAAATAAGCCATACCTCTCTCCATCCCAACAAAATAAGCCATGCCTCTCAAATCCATCCATCCCAACAAAATAAGCCATCCCTCTCTCCATCCTAACAAAATAAGCCATACCTCTCTCCATCCCAACAAAATAAGCCATTCTCTCTCCATCCCAACAAAATAAGCCATCTCTCTCTCCATCCTAACAAGATAAGCCACCCCTCTCTCCATCCTAACAAGATAAGCCATTCTCTCTCATCCATCCCAGCAAAATAAATAAGCCATTCTCTCTCCATCCCAACAAAATAAGCCATTCTCTCTCCATCCCAACAAAATAAGCCATTCTCTCTCCATCCTAACAAGATAAGCCACCCCTCTCTCCATCCTAACAAGATAAGCCATTCTCTCTCCATCCCAACAAAATAAGCCATCTCTCTCTCCTCAAGATAAGCCATCCCAACAAAATAAGCCATTCTCTCTCCATCCTAACAAGATAAGCCACCCCTCTCTCCCATCCTAACCTAACAAGATAAGCCATTCTCTCTCTCCATCCCAACAAAATAAGCCATCGGTATCTCCATCCTTGCCAGCTAATCCATCACTATCTCGATTCTACCAAGCTCAGCCACCCATCTCCCCATCCTAACAAACAAAGCAATCCCACTCAAAGTTACAAAAAACTAGATCAGATCTGTCTTTATTCAAACACCCAAGGCAATGCCTTTCTTCATCAAAACAAGCAAAGCTGTCCCTCTCTCTCCACCCAAACAAAGTCAGCTGTCCCTCAGTCTAAGCACGGTAGGATATTGCTGTCCAACCTCCTCCTCTTTTCTCTGTGTCAGTCGATTGTGTTTCCCTGTCTGGAAGACTTTAGGTTCCAGTCCCTTCGTTTCCATATTGACATTCATTCTCTCCATTCCTTTGATGGTGTAGTGACACAGTCAGTTCTAATCTCTAGATCAGCTCCACGTTGCACTCATTCATTCAATAGTAGACCGATCTCGCCTGAATGGTCGCAAGTATTTCCTTGATTTGGTGTCAAAATTTAAAAAATAAAATGAGTTGTTAGCCAATGGAAAAAATGTGTCCCTCTGAAGTCCACAGGTTGGTACATTGCACTCACAGACTCACGTGTGCACTAAAAAGTGTCAAAGGCAAAAAAAATAAATAAATAAACAAACAGAGCAAGAATAAAGACTGAAAAAAGTAATCCACACCACTAGAGTCTAACATGAAATCTTTCTCTTGACCTAAATCTTAACTATTAATCCTAACTCTCTCAAATACAAACCTGAGTTTTGGAATTCAGGGTCCCGCATGTCTTCTGATTTCAAAAAGTAGGGCAGTACTTCCTTGTAGCTCCAGCCTTTAGCACCGACCTTGACCCAGTTATCGTAGTCATGGCGACTACCCCGAACATACAACATGGCGTTGATACTAGAGGAACCCCCCAGCACTTTGCCTCGAGGCCAGTAGGATTTCTGATCAACACACACAGTGCTGTGATCAATACTGTCACTGACACAACAGTAGGATTTCTGATCAACACACACAGTGCTGTGATCAATACTGTCACTGACACAACAGTAGGATTTCTGATCAACACACACAGTGCTGTGGTCAATACTGTCACTGACACAACAGTAGGATTTCTGATCAACACACACACAGTGCTGTGATCAATACTGTCACTGACACAACAGTAGGATTTCTGATCAACACACATCAATGTGATGGTATGTGTAAACATCAAAGTTTTGAACCCTGCAGCATAGTCAGACATCAAAAGCACTGTGCTATTTTCAGAAAGTTAAGAACCCTGCAAACACAGTCCCATATCAAAAGCGTTGTGCTATTTTCAGAAAGTTATGAACCCTGCAACATAGACATCATCAATAGCATTGTGCTATTTTCAGAAAGTTATGAACCCTGCAACATAGTCAGACATCAATAGCATTGTGCTATTTTCAGAAAGTTATGAACCCTGCAACATAGTTTCACATCAAAAGCATTGTGCTATTTTCAGAAAGCGAGCTATGCAGCCACATTTTAATTTCCATGTTTCTGAAGAGGCACTGAGAGTATGGGAGAGTATGTATTCAAAGACGAAAAAAAAGAAAAATAGATAGATAGATAGATAGGTAGAGATAGGTAGATAGATAGATAGATAGATAGATAGATTGATTGATAGACTGATTGATTGATATTTAGAGATATAAAGAAACAGATACATAGATAGACAGAGACAGTCAGTCAGACAGAGACAGACAGATGATTAGAGATAGATAGATAGATAGATAGATAGACAGACAGACAGACAGACAGACAGACAGACAGATAGATAGATAGATAGACAGACAGACAGACAGACAAATAGTGTAAACCTGTTTTTTTGCATCAGTCCTCTATTACATCCAGATTTGGGAATTATTTTATCTGGCAGTTTGTCTGTGGTGCCTTTCCTCACCTGTCCATCATAGGCCAAGGAGCTGTGAGTCTGGGGCTGGGTGAAGTACATCCAGTTGTACTGAGGGCTGGCGAAGTTGTCAAATCCGTACATGGGGACGGAGATAGAAGACACCCCCCTGTCATCCCCTCCCGCCTCCAGCAGCAGCACGCGCGAGTCTGGGTCTTCTGACAGCCGACTGGCCAGCACGCAGCCCGCTGACCCCGCCCCCACTGGGTAAGGAAGATGGCGATAAAAGTGTGTGTGTGTGTGTGTGTGTGTGTGTGTGTGTGAGAGAGAGAGAGAGAGAGAGAGAGAGAGAGAGAGAGAGAGACCTTCATACTTTGACTTCAGACTTATTTACTTTTAGTAGAATGGACATGGAAAAGATGTGCACAATATAACAATACATAAATCGAAGATAAAAGCGCAGAAACATTATATTCATTCTATGCTACTTTATCTTCATGTACATATTTGGCCAGGCTGGAAATAGTTTGGATTACATGTGGAACCTAGAGACTGAACATGGTCTTGGTAATAAGTTGACGGATTTTGTTAAAAACTGATATTTACATGGTGGAGCATTTGTCTGATACATATGGATGTTGCTCTTGGATAGACTGCATACTCTGTGCACAACACGTTCTATGGAAATATCTGGCATGCGGAGTATGCTTAGGACATACAGAGATTCTCAGCAAACGGGTAAAATAGTACCAACTTATGAGATGGACAGTGTCCCTGAAATTGAATGAAACCCCCAGCAAGATATGACGAGGAAAAGAGCGTGGAGAAACCAAGTTGATGGTGAGCCACAACGTCACCAGCAATACTGATGGAACTCTCCGTGGACAGAAAGTACAAACTGTTCAACGTTTCACTGTCCACACACTGAAACCTGTATCAAAGGACAAACAGCATCTCCATCAAACACACGGTCACTGGTATCTTCCATGTTCATGTATATAAAGGGACAAACAGCATCTCCATGCAACACACAATCAGGCTTCTGTGTGCACTGGTATCTTCAATGTTCATGTCCGCAGTGCAAGACATGGATCCCCATGGTGGCCTGGAAGGAAGAGTGCAAGCCATGGAAATGTGGGGTTAGTGCTGATACTGAACATCAGATGACTAATTATATCACCAACGAACAAGTGCAACAAACCATGGAAATGTGGGGTCACTGCTGATGCTGAACATCAGATGACTAATTATATCACCAGCGAACAAGTTGACAAATGATCTAGCAGCACACAAGACGTGATTAACATCTGTTGACATCTGTTGAGAAGAGAAAACCACGTGGGTGTTGTCATGTGATAAAATCCAATGGCTCTGAACAAACAGTCCTCTCGGGAAACTGTTTAATGATGGAGACTGAGGGGGAAAATAGACAGACGATGGGACTGCCAACGCTGCAGAATGGAAGGAGAAACATTTAAAGAGACCCGTGCCATGGCACACAGCTGACAGCCCTGGAAGAACCCAGTGAGCAGTTCTCCAGCGTGGTGCCCCAGTGATTCCCAACAGAGTTAAGAGAAGGGATGAATGGAAGACGTCTGGTTGTAAGGTCTGAAAACATATTTGACTATTCACCAAATACATTTGTCTGTAAACCAAGCAAGAAAGAAACTCTTTTTGATTTTTTACTCTCTTCCACCCCTTTATCCTTGTACTCTTATTTGTGTGCGCCATGTTTTTCTCGTTGGAAGTCCTGCGTTACCTGAACAATTTTTCTTTAAAGATGATCGTTTGTTTGATCTTTTTGCATTTGATTTCCAAAGTTTGTGAGTGTATGAGCATATAAAGGCAATCCTTCATCTTTCTACACATAACAGATTTCTCCTTTTCGTTGTCAATGGACAATATTATATGTGGGCTATAATAACAATGGCATACAATATCATCATTTTTTCGCTGAGTTGTGAAAGCCATTCGTCAGGTATCTGCAGCACAGAGACCTAGAGGCGTACTCTAAAGCACTGCACATCTGTTTCTGAATGAGGACGATCTAGCATGATACTATCATCATCTTTGATATCACAGTTAAAACTGCGAGAACAATGGTTTTCTCTCCTTCACATTCATTTAGTGTGTCCTCATTCCTGACAAGGAACACGTTTTCTCGCCATCCTAGTTTAGGACATTAGCGATTTTTAAACACTTGTTCCAGTTCCAGGTGTTCATCTTGTACAGAGATAACCAATATACTGTCTTGTGGCTGTCCGAGTTTCGATCCGTCTGTTTCACCGACGTCACTCTGTGGCTTGCCTCAGGGCTGTCCGTCTGTTTCATCGACGTCACTCTGTGGCATGCCTCAAGGCTGTCCGTCTGTTTCACCGACGTCATTCTGTGGCATGCCTCAGGGCTGTCCGTCTGTTTCATCGACGTCACTCTGTGGCATGCCTCAAGGCTGTCCGTCTGTTTCACCGACGTCACTCTGTGGCATGCCTCTGGGCTGTCCGTCTGTTTCATCGACGTCACTCTGTGGCATGCCTCAAGGCTGTCCGTCTGTTTCACCGACGTCACTCTGTGACATGCCTCTGGGCTGTCTGTCTGTTTCACCGACGTCACTCTGTGACATGCCTCTGGGCTGTCCGTCTGTTTCACCGACGTCACTCTGTGGCATGCCTCAAGGCTGTCCGTCTGTTTCCCTCTGGGCTGTCCGTCTGTTCAACTGACGTCACTCTGTGACATGCCTCTGGGCTGTCCGTCTGTTTCACCGACGTCACTCTGTGACATGCCTCTGGGCTGTCCGTCTGTTTCACCGACGTCACTCTGTGGCATGCCTCTGGGCTGTTCGTCTGTTTCACCGACGTCACTCTGTGGCATGCCTCAGGGCTCAGGGCTGTTCAGAGCGAGATCTTTAGTTTCCAGCGAAGCAAGGGAGCTAACACCTCTCCCACTGCTGCACAGGCCAAGGTCAGGGAAGGCAGTGTTTACTGCAGGCCGCTCCCTACCAGCTCGCTAACTGCGCTGTACACAGCGCTGCCTGTCAGCTGTGCGCACAGCGAGTCTAGCAGCCATGTGTTTGGCCTTGCTGAGCGGCCGTTAAAAAGGGTTGTCAGTTTGACAATTCGTTGTTGTCGTGAAGAATATAATACTTTTACGCTCCTGAGACGACTGTACTGGCGAATTGCAGACAAATTCTTTTAATACCAAACTCGACTAGGTTTATTCTTCTGCAGAGAAACGAAGAAACAGCATGACATTGTGTGTACTTAAGTGGTTAGGCAACATTACAACAATGACAATACACACAAAATTGATCAAAACTAACTCACATCAGCGCTTAATGGCAAAATGATTTTCCCTCATTGGTTAGTATACATGTTTGATACATACGTCTGCTCAGACTACAGCAACAAAAAAAGTCCATTCAGAAACGTTTAAAGCTTGTTTGTTCCAAAATGCGCAATGTAACTGACAATGCAAGTTTCATGCAGCTGAACTTCGGCAGCCAAACGCACATGACATGACCAAAGTCTCAAGTTTTGCATTCACGTACACCACACACACACACACACACACACTGGGTATGACTATACGCTGCAGAAATGTGTGTGTGTGTGTGTGTGAGTGTGTGTGTGTGTGTGTGCGCGCGCGCGCGTGTGTGTGTGTGTGCGCGCGCGCGCGCGCGAGCGAGCACGCGCGTGTTTATGTGCATGCGTGCGCGCACGTGCGTGCGTGAGTGCATGCGTGCGTGTGTGAGTGTGAACATGTGAACGCATTCCTGCTTTTTCAAAAGATCGGAGACTGTGTGTAAGCTGTGCGCATAAGAAAATTATGTGGCATCTTCCAAGCCAACCCGGCTGTCCCTATGGAACCCACAGTGCCTGTGCCCTGTTCTGCGAAGACACACCAGTATGTGCCGTGTAGATAACACATGGCCAGCTAGCTCACACACGCGTCGGTATCGGTATCCCGCACTGCTTAAAGACCTACTTGAGTGCTCGGCTATTTTTTGATCAGTGAACCAGCTGCAAACCGAGTTCGCTGGGTGACCCAAAATTTATCGTCTCACAAGTATTGCATAACAAAAACATATTTTGTGTTGCCCATTTCTTTGATGATAATGGGCAGTTCCTCACTTACACACGTTTCAAAGATCAGTATGATATTAATATCGATTTTTCCTGATTACAAATAAAGTAACGCCTAAATGCTGCGAAAAATGGGATGCCAAGCTCTCAACATCCCATGACTGGAAATCTTGTTTTTTTTTACGCACACAAGATACAGGATGTAAAACTCCAGTGGTTTCAGCTGAAAATAATGCATAGATGTCTATGTACAAATATCATATATTAAAGGAAATTGGTGTAAAAAATAATGACAGATGTGACTTTTGTGGAGAGTATAAGATAGTATTGATCATGTGTTCTGGAAGTGTCATTATGTACAATTATTTTGGAATAATCTCACTGATTTTAATGAAAGAAAGATGTATGAATGCACAAAATGTGCGGCTAACAGAGTCACTGATACTATTTGGTAATGATGCAGCAATTTCTAGTGATGTAATTTTATTTTATAATTCTCTTCGCAAAATACTATATATACACTTGTAAAGTACAAAACAGTCTACCACAAGTAAGTGCATTTATAAGGAAACTAAGGAATCGGTATAAAATTGAAGAACACATCGCATACTTAAAATTAAACCATGTAGATTTCACTGTGAAATGGTCAGTGTACAAACCATTATTTGTAAATGATTAACTATTTAAAACATCGCTCGATCTGTATCCTATGACCCATATTCACAGACTTAAACGCTTTGTCAACTTTTAGTAACCTGTTATGCTGTGATCTCTGCACACACAGACTACCTAATGTTGCAAATGAGTCTGTACATATGTCGGTTCTGACATCATTATTATCTCTTTTATTGATGGTTATGTTTGTGTTTTTCTGGCCAGTGTGATTTACTTTGTGAAAGTAACTTATGCCAACATATTGATTGAATGTAATCCATCCACTGTCTCTGTCCCCCCCCCCCCCCCTCTCTCTCTCTCTCTCTCTCTCTCTCTCTCTCTCTCTCTCTCTCTCTCTCGCTTTTTTTCTTCTCTCCCTCCCTCCACTTTTTCTTCAAAACCTACTTTTCTTTTCTTTCTTCTTTTTTTTTCAAAATGAGAAATATGGAATTTCTTCTTGCTTGTGTGATTGTATCCTGGCTTTCCTTAGCCAAAAACATGATTTGCCTGTAGCATGCCTTTTTCCATGATGTGCATGTAGCATGCTTCATTTCTACACACACACACACACACACACACACACACCATGCTAATACTCACATTTGGGATTCCTTCATGTTGTCCAAAGCCATGCACAACTTCATCATACTGCCATGCCACAATTGTCCACTTATCACACATCAATTTGGCACAAGTTTTGTGCACTTGTCTCTTTTAAACAAGGTCACCCTTTGCTGCTTGTGTTGCCTAATCTGTAGAAGTGTATGTGTGCTTCTCTCACTCCAGATCAACAGTTCATGATCAGTTGACAATAAGATATTAAATAATTTGGTGATATGTACCCTCAAAATCTTTTAGCAGATGCATAGATATGTAGGTAGCTCATGTGAATTCATATTTTGTAAATACAAACATAGTAATGTTTATAAATATGTAAAAACACTGGGAGCTGGAGGGACGGGCGCGCGCGCGCGCACACACACACACACACACACACACACACACACACACACCCGAGTGCATGTACAGTGAACAGGAGCATTATTACTGTTTATTAACTTTACACTGCTTCTGCCGGGCCAGTGGCATCAGACCTTGAAGAAGGGGGGAGACAATAGCCATGTGTTCTGACATCATGACACGCAATTTCTCCTGCTCTGTTTTTAGACCCCACACCCTTCTCTTTAGCAGATTGATAACTGCATGTGTTTCCTCACCCCCTTGTTCCCCATGCAGAGCCAGTCCAAAATGATGAAGACGGATGAAAGGAACACAATGGTTTTCTAAGATATGCTGCTTTGGGATGATGCGAGACTGGGGGAATTCTCTTCTAAAGAAAGACATGTATTCTTTGATGTCACTATCCAGTGTGTCAATGTCACTCCCAGTCATGGGTTTTTGATGTGAGATTTTTGTGTGGATGTGTGAGAATAGTGTATTCAGCATTTTGAATCTGTTAGATATATTCCTAGCTCTGAGAAGGATAGCCTTGTCTTGAGTCAGCTCAGCTGTTTTGCTGACGACACTTTCACATAAATGTGTAATTGTCTCTGGCTTCAAAATATTTGTTGCAGTGGTTGCCTATGAATGACTTGCCATGATAGGCCTGCTTGTGGATTTTTTTTCTGATGCAGGGCAACATCTAAATGCTGTGTGACAGGACCAGACAAGCGTGGAAGATCAATCTGTGCTTTCCTGTCCTCTATTTCATCTTCTTTCTCATGTACCTGCTCCATCAGTTCTTGTTGCTCTTGCTGGAAAACACTCAGGGGTGTGCTGTCTTCTTCAGGCTCATTAAACACTATTCTTGATTCTAGTTGCCCTTTCTCTACTTCTAAAGTTTCAATCTCTTTCAGTTTGTCAACAAAGTCAGAAAAGGCTGACTTTGTCTCTACCTGTTTGTTTCTCCTCAGTTGCAAAGGATTCTGCAATTTCCTTATCTAGAGAATGACACTCACTTCCAGTAGGTCATGGTGCTTTTTTACCACTCCCAGAAGAATATGCAGATAGGGAGGTGCCACATGGTGGAGTGTAATGTCAATGATAGGCTTTCTGATGACATTATTGTGCAGCTTGGCAATTTTTCTTTTGGAATTTTTGTATTTTTTGTAATCTCTCCTGATGCCCTGCAAACTGCGCTGTGTGATGTTGCCTTCATTACAGTGAGGTGGTGTGTGTATTGGCTTTTTGATGCTGTGCAGTATAGACAGGGGTGTGTTCCCTGAGCACCTGACAGACCATACAGCTTGAGCAGAAAATCATAATCCCCAAACAAAAAACAGTTTGATTGTCTTGTTTCTCCATGTCATGGACTTCAGTGCTGCACGCTGTTCTTTGAAAGGATCCATGATTCTCTTCAAATTCTCTGGGCTGTCCTTGCAGTCTACAATGGCCAGGACACAAGTGTTGTGTTTTGGAGTTTGGATTGTGAAGATTTGCAATCTGAAGCATCAGTTTAAATGTACCACCCCCCATGGTCCCCTCCTATCTTTACCCAGATCTCATCCTGTGGGATTGTATTGTCATGCCATGTCAGCTTGTTCTCTCTGTCATACTGCTGCAACAGGTTTTCTACCAGCTTTGGAATGTCTTTGATTTCTCCTATTTGTTTTATCTTCTTCTTTTTTGTCCGCCATTCTCATCAACACAAATGAGTTTTCTCTGTACTATTTCAATTTCTCCAAACATAGCTTCTTTCTGTTGTTGTCTTTCTTTCTTTTCACAGTCAAATTTTAATCCTATACTTCTGAGAAATCTCTTTTGCTGTCTGTACTTTGTCCAGCTTAACCCCAGACTAGTTCTAAGTGCAGACCCTTGCTTTTTGGTCACTCTCACAGGGCCACATCCAGCAGCATCAAGAATCTTTTGTCTGTGGGTGCGAGCAGTTCTTTTGATTTCTGATCCATGTTGTTTGATCACATCATCTCTACTGCTTCCTGAAATATTCATTCTGATCTTCTGTATCATGTGAGATCTTTTTTTCTCGAGAGGAGATGATGCCAAAGCAGAAGATTTACGGGGCTGTCTGATCCTTTTCAACACAATTGGCTGACCCCTTGTTTTGCACCTAACTGTTAAATGGTCACTTGACTGTCGCAGCTTCTGGGCAAAGGACGGCCACCGTGGGCGACTCGGTGTGACGGGAGGGAACACGCTGGGTAGCGAAGTTGCCCGAGTGGCCGACATTGCGGTGAGATATCACTTGGCAACACGCGAGGTCGGGGGGGGATTTTGGGGGGAAGGCTGGACAGTGGTGCTAACTGTGGGTTTGGGGGGTGTTGTTTGTGCGGGGGTGGTGCAGGGTCTCTTGGCCAGGAGTGTGGGTGTTGCAGGGGGTTCAGTGGACATCTCTTTGGGCTGAATGTCTCGTGGCTGCGTGTGCCCGCGGTCACATGTCAAAAGGTGCGGTGTAATATTTTGGGTGTGAATGCGTACCTTGGAGAGTCTTTGTGGTGGTTCCTGAGGTTGTTGGGCCCTAAGTTCAGGCGTTGCACGGACTCACTTCAGGTCGTGGGTGCCCGATTCGTTATGGTTGTGATGGGCGGTCCTGGGCGGAACACGCGTCGCCACAACCGAGCCCACAGAATGGGTGGCCAGAGGTGG
>JADBJO010007506.1:110000-111609 GCA_016801955.1 Conus betulinus | reverse complement strand
GCGTCCCCTCCTCTAGGTTTTCCTTCGGCGGCGTCGGCGGGGCCCCGCAGGGCTCTCTTAATGCCGTGGATCGGCTGCTGTTCCACTGGCGGCCTGTGTTGCTGCTGCCATCTCGTGGCGGTCGTGACGTGGGGGGGGGGGGGGTCCGGCATGGCTTCACTCTCCCTGGGCGGTGCCTGACGCCTCTGGGGAGCGGCGAGAATGTTGTCCTTCCAGCTGCTGTACTTCCACCACAACACCCAGTTTATCCCGCTCCTGCTGTAGCGTCGAAGAGGCTTGTTCTCCAAACACAATCCAGCAGCCATGCGATGGCCGTTTTAAGCTGTATTCCTGTTGTCCGCAGTCTCATCTTTCAAAGACTGAATGTTTTCTTTCATACATACTAACCCCAACTTTTGGTCAATGATGTCCAACCTCGCTTTCAGTTCCTCCATTTCAAACCACACCGCTGCAATCACTATATTCCACATATGTTCACTGCCAGTTCTTTGCTGCCTTCTTCCTTTCTTGCTTCTTCTCGTTAGGGAGAGCGCGTTCTTCAGTTGGACTCGTCGCACTCTGATCTAGAAGAGAAGTAGAGGAAGATTTTTCCTTTTGCTTGCCAGTCACCTTGGAAGCAAAATATTTCGAGATGGTTGATACTCATAGCACATTCCGCGTCACGGTAATCCTAGAGAAATTGTCCACGCAACAGTCAAAGCACTCTACGATCTACTCCATGTTCAAATGTTTCCTCTTCACCCCATGAAAAATATTTTCAACACCATCGCTATTTTCAACAGATATCAACAGTACAAAACAAAAAAAAAAGAGACATTTCCTTCTTGTAGAGTCCACAGAAAGCTGAACCCACGCAGCAGAAATTCCACTGCCAAACGCCAACCACGGCCCTGTCAAACAAACGGTTCCACTATGCTACAGTCTGAGTTTACATGCGGGAATGAAACGAGAAAACACGTCCGCCTCGCTTCAACGGTTAAGGTTTGAACTCCTCCTCTTTGCCTTTCGTAGTTTTTAAAAACAGAAATGCTAGGCCAGAAAAAGGCTGGCGTGCCATATACCGTAGTCCTGTTATTGTCTGAGTTTTTCAACACCCCAACCAAAGGGACCCCGAACCAAAAGTGGCCACCTAAGAAGCAAAAGAAATCACGAAAGAGGCTCTAACAGCTAACATTTTTTTCTTGTGAAAAGTGAACCAATATTAAAAAAAACAATCACCCTCTTAATACACAAGTGCTGATGGCCATTTTTTCGTTGGACCTTTTTTCTGGCATAACATTCTTCTTTAGATTGTTCGTCTTTGTAATTTGTCTGGACTTTATTCAGTTCAAAAGGCTTGGGGCGTGCCGTGTCTTTATAAAAGTTACTCTGTGTTTCGGTTTTTATTATGGGAACAAAAGTTAACCCTACTTGTTTACTGTCAATCAGAATTGGTTAATTTTGTTTCTTGCAACCTTCACCACCAATAGGAATGGTATTAATTTCTTTTCGGTTTATATAGGACAATCAGAATGACACATCATGGCTCTTACCCATCAACACTGAAAGTGATTCCCTGAGCAAAAAAGAAAACACACACACACACACACACACACACACACACACCACA
>JADBJO010007506.1:92500-105000 GCA_016801955.1 Conus betulinus | reverse complement strand
ACCCGAGTAGTTTACTGAAGGAGGGAGAGAGTACTGGGAAGTGTTTCGCATGTCCGAGCAGGATGGATAGCAACAAGGACATGCCGACCTGCCGGTAACTGGGTTGAAAAGAGTGTCACCTTGGGTACTGGCTATTATTAAACTGGGCTGAAAGGAAGGCAAATCGTGTCAGGTGACCATCATGGGTAGGCGACCGTCAGCCTGCCAGGCAGAGTACAGTGACCACTACTTCTGTCGGTGTTCTTGTTTCTGAGGAATGAATGGAAGGCTTCGGCCTATTGAGTGGTTTTGCACCTTGTTGTCTCTGTAGAGGTAGTAAATACTTTGAAGCATCAGTCCTGGCTGGTAGGGAAGTCCAGGCTGTTAGTATAATGGGTAGCTTTGGGGAATGGAACATGAGTCTCCTAGGAATAGGAGGTTATGCATTAACCACTAGGTACCTAAGTCCTTGTTGGTGCTAACAGCTGTTGTTGTGTGTGTGTGTATGTGTGTGTGATAGTGATATCCATTGGTGGAACCAAAAATAACTCGGGGATTTAATTGGTACAATCGTATGTCTATGATATGTGTGTGCCAGTGCATTCCATTGGTTGAAACCAGTTGTTAAACTCGAGTTCTCTCTTGTTGGAGAATGCGATAAAGCGTGCCTGCAAAACCAGGAAGTGTAGGCCGACTCAAATGAAGGGAAAGTGAACTTCCTCGCCCGTCTTGCTTGAGGGCTCAAGAACATAACCAGCGAGAAGTACGCAGAGGCAGACCGGTTTGCTGTCGACCTAGCGTTGTCTCCTGGTGTGTGGGACGGTAAGACCAGTGGCAGGTTGCTGATAGTCCTCGGAGTCCGACGACGAGGAGAAGAATTGTCTCCCTATGATGGGGATCGGTCGACAGCAGACTGATGTGTTAGCATGTCTGGATGGAGCTAGACAGACAGGAGCTCGACCTGCCAGACAATGGTGGTGGGTGTTTGCAGCCGAGAACGAACGATTGGCCTGTGGAGAGAGGCCGACAGTAGCGCCCTTTCTGTGGAGAGGGCGTTGGAGACTGCGGTGGTAGTCCGCAAGAACTCAGTGTGAAAGGTGCGACTCAAAACGCCTACGTTGCCCAGTAGTTCCCCCCATACTGGGCGATTTGCCAACGGGGAGGACACGGTTTTGACTGGACACAACAGTGCTCCCCTGCATGCCAACCTTCAGCCTCGCAGTGGTCGCCACAGTGGGATGAGAGGAAAAACTGACGGGTAACCAGGAAGCTGGCCATAGCTTATGTGACGTTTCGTTGTTGCATCTCCCTTAAGTTTAGCAAACAATGTGCAAATCCGGTGTTAAAGAATTGAGGTGGAAATATCTGTTCTTTCCTGGGTTAAGTAAGAATCACCTGATACAAGACTCAGGGGGTGGGGTATGGTGATTTATCTGAGATGCGCTCTGTATTATGGTATTGTGTTTTCATGGTTTTACAGGTGTTGTTTTATGTCGTATGTGTATACAGATAATCATGTGTTGTTGTAGTCTCACAAAGCCAAGTGTGGTCTGGCTCCGGGTAGTCAAGTTAATAAAAAGTTGAGTTATGGACTTTTTTGTGGCGTGAACATTTTGTTTGGTTGTCCCGTCACCTTTGCTGCGGGCCCCGATGTGGTGATCAGCAGTGACATGCCTTGCCTGACGCGAGCGCATTTTGGATTGCTGAAAGGCGTAACTAAATTCTGTCATCTCCGCTCTGCCCCCTGCATCTTTCCATGCAGTATGAACTAATCATATTTTAATAAACGGATCTTTTTGGCTGGACCGTCGGTGACCGACCCCAGTGCTGTGGGTGTGTGTCAGCTGTGTGTGTGTGCTGTGTGTCGTGTGTGTGTGTGTGTACGTGGTGTGTGTCAGTGAATGAGAGAGTCAGTGAGAGAGAGAGAGAGAGAGAGATGGAGAGTGTTACGTGTGTGTGGTGGGTGTGTGGTGTGTCATGTGTGGTGTGTGCATGTCCAGAGAGAGAGAGAGAGAGAGAGAGATGATGCAGATGAGAGAGGGGAGGAGAAAGTTAACACTCACCCACCCCCCCGTAAAGGATGAGGGAAAGCACCGAGGTCAAGCGAGATCTTGTCCTCATCTCTCCCTCTTCTCTCTCTCTCCTTTCTCTCTAATCTCCTCTCTCTTACTTCACTCTTCTCCTTCTCTCTCTTTCTATCTCTCTCTCCTTCCTCCACTCCTCATTCTGTTCTTTCATCCCTCTCCGACCCTGGTCCCTACCCCGCACCCTGTCTAGTCTCTGTATATGTAAACAGGTGTTGGAGGTAGGTTACAGGACACGACCCCTATTCTAAGTGCCTCGCGACAACACCGTCCCATCACGTCAACGGTCCCTCACCTGTTCCGCTGAAGTGTCTCCTGCTCTCTTCATCAGCTTTCCCTGATACCCCACCCACTACTTCATACTTGCTCCACCCCGTCATCTCCCCACACTATCCTTACCCACCAGTGAGTCCAGTGCTCTTTTTTTTTCCTCAATTGAGCTGTGTTGTGTTGGGTTGGTTTGACTTCACCACAGACTGCAGCTCTGACACAGAAGCATGCCTACCCCACCGATGCACAGGTTGATCGCACACCGACTGTCCAATCCCTTTTCTGTGGGGTAGTGTGGGGTTTTTTGCTTTCGATCAAACACCATGTGGATTTTTTCTTTCCTTCTTTTCCCCCGGAAGACCCCTCTAGTGCCATGGAAAATCGACTGTTTCTGTGGATTTTATTACAAACGCAAAATGCCTATGTGATATTTGCGCCTGACCTTACTTAAGTGATGTCTGTGCATGAAAGGACTTATGACGAGAATTGGAATCCAAGCTGACCCATGTTCTGAGAGCCTGTACAGGTGACAAACTGTTGCCTTGTAACTAAAAAAAACGTAGAAATACACACACGCCGCACGCGCACGCACCGCGCGCGCGCCTGCACCACACCACACACACACACACACAACACACACCTGTTTGCGACCTGCTGCGCGCGCACGCGCACACGTTTCGCATGGCACCCCTGCACGCACGGACACACGCACGGTACGCGCGCGCGCGCCGCAGCACACCACACACCCACACACACACACACAACACACACCCACACACACACACGGACGCCCGTACGGCTCTTGAATCACGTCGATATAGCCGCAACCTTGCAACACACACCTTACCAATCATATATATATAGCGATTGAGGAAAAAAATCAGCGAGGCGATCCAGAAGCCATAGCAACGCCTCGTAGTCCTCTTATCTCCCTTGACCACATGTTTTGGACATTGCGTCTGTGGACGGGAAAGGCCCAAGTGTGGTTACAGCTTCCCTTCATTTGATGTAGCACCAGTCTCTCCACACTGTTTTGTGAGGATTATTCCAGGATAGGTTTCCATTCTTAATTTTTCTTCGCTTCTTACATTCAACACATTGGTCTGTCGGATTTCTGTTTTTCTCAGTGAGAGGACGAATGGGTCCTTGTGGGGGGGTGACCCTAGGGCACCTATTTACGGCCTTTGTACCATGGGAGTAGAGTAGAATCGACACCCCCCCCCCCCCCCCCCCCCCTAATGGAGTTAATATCCCCCAAATCAAATACCCCCCCCCCCCCCTACGACAAACCCATTTTTTTTTTTTTCATGTAGTTTTTGTTGTAAGTTTACAGTTGTTTTTTTACAAATATAAGATCATCGCTTTGCCTGCTCAGTTTGTGATGTGCAAAAAATCGCTTACACTTCCATCACCAAAAGTTCTGAGTTGAGTAGGTCAGTTTTATGACTCTCACCATTGATACCAATCAACTCCTCTTGATCGATCTCATTTACCTTTACAAATAGTTTCTTTCGTTGTTGCATATCTCCACAAACGTCTCAGTTTTACATTTCACTCCAATTAGTTGGTACTACTTTCTATCACACACACATCACACACACACACACTACACACACACACAATTTTCACACCACAACAATCACCACACACATCCACACTCCCCCTACACACATACACATACAACGCGCGCTCGCGCGCGCGCGCAGCGCGGCGGGCGTAGCGCACACACTACACTACACACACACACACACCCACTACACCAACCACCAACCACTACACACCCCCCAAACACACACCCACCCCACACACCCCACACACCACTACCCACAATGCACACATTTTTCTTACCCACACACACCACACCACACCCACAGATCACACCACACCCCACCACCAACCCACACACACACACCCCCAATAATTATATATATATATTAGAGAGGATGGAGAGAGAGGGAGACGAGGGAGAGAGACAGAGAACCTACATACATCTCTACATGCATGCATATCAACTTTCTAAATTATTCACTTTAGCAGTGTCTCATCTTCGACCACTATAATGTCAACTTTTTGTCAACAATTTCAGTTAGTGGTCATCTCTCCTACACAAGTTAGCTATATTGATACAAAAAGTCCTCAGCTTACCTGTGGTAATTTTTCCACATTCTTTACCTTTTTGCACAAACAAACTAAAGAGTTCCTATCATTGCTTTTCGTCTCTAGTGCGGTAAAAAAAAACCAAAAAAAAAAAAAAAAACGCCCGCCGCTTTGATCACGCACTTTAAAAAAAAATCGCAAACCGGCTCTTTACCCCCCGCCCTCCGCCCCCGTGAACAAGGAAGCCATGCGTTTTTGTCGTTGTAGTAGTTAGGGAAGTAACGGGGGAGGGGGGGTAGGAGCAGGACAGTGGGGGGGGGTGGGGGGGGGGGGGGGGGGGGTAGTCCACAGCTGTGCCATTTCCTTCAGTCCTTCAAATGGTGTGTGAAGCAGTGTCCAACGCCTCCAGTCAGTGAGAATGGCGGTAAACAAGAGGGACAGAAGAGGTCGTGCCAGTCCTAAGTCTAACACTCTTTCCACAAAGACCACATCAAGGAGGAATGGAAGTCACCCTTACCTGCCTTCACAAGTTCCATGGGGCATTCCATGTCATGCACCACTCACAGTGAAACATTCTTTTTCAGGGTGTTCATACTTGCACGATGTGAGACGAATAAACACCGTACAGCAGACCCCCGTTGATGTACAGTGTCCAGATTTATTCATGTGGTAAGAGTGTGGTGCAAGCACACTTTTATCCCCTGCTCTATTCCCCCCTTATTACATATTATACTCTTTTATGCCATGCTCTGGTCGTATTCTTCCCTTTTTGAATTGTTTAGCACAAGCCAATCAACAACCCAATAGCTACGGAAAAATAATGGAGTGTGTGTGTGTGTGTGTGTGTGTGTGTGTGTGTGTTGCGTGTGTGCGCGCGCGCGCGCGCGTTCGCGCGCGTGTTCGTGCGCGTGCGTGTGCACAGGCGGCGTGTGTGTGTGTGCATATGTGCGATAATGACATGGCATATATGATTCCCATTCAGCTTGCGCAAGTGAGCAATTAGGTGGACATTAAACATTCAGCTTGCACAACATGAGCAAATAGGTGGACAATAATATGTGTTATAAAGAACAAAATTAATAAATGTACCACACAAGGACAAATTGTCAATACAGACGGGTAAACATGGAAATCAATAACGAATACCTGCTGATGGCTACCTAGTAGATCTGCTTATTTTCTTTCCGTGGGAGAATTACGTCACCAGTATCTAATGTTCTACATGAGCATGCTTGTGAACTCTGTCATTTTCGATTCATCTATGCAATATGTGAAATTGATGTATTGCTTTCTCAGGTATTTACACTGATCGAAAAAGTGTTTTAAAGCGATTCGTTTTCCAGCTTTTTTCGTGCGATGTTAATGGACACTTCCCTCTAATATAATGTGGTTAATCGATTTTATAGCCTGTTTATCTATATCGTCTCTAGGAACTCCAAAGCATAAGTCTGTAAATGACAGTGTTAAAGATCTGCCGAACCTGTACCGAATCAACATTTTCGCATTTTTTTTCCAAAATGTGCTGAGTGGAGGACAGTAGTAAAAACAGAAATATTCCGTAAAGCCAATTTCTTCTGTACAAGTATTGTATTTATTTGCTTCCAATACTTTCATTTCTTGCAAAAGTAAATGCTATTATTTATTTATTTTCCATTCTAGATCGTACAGCCTTACCTCTTTTGAAGATGTTCTGGTATTAGCCATCTGTTTTCGACTTTTCAAATCGAGTTTTTCGCGCCAAAGATCTTTGCCATTTGTAGTTGTTAGTCAGATTCCTTTGCTTCAGTCATTTCTTTATGTGTTTTGGTTTTACACTAAATAGACAGGCTTCGAGGTCAGCGAATGTAACCTTCGTCATGAGGACCATCATTGTCATAAATCTACTCCACCCACGATGATGGGAAAGCGTTTTGCTGAGCACACACACACACACACACACACACACACACACACACACACACACACACACACACATGTACATATATATATATATATATATATATATGTGTGTGTGTGGTGTGTGTGTGTGTGTGTGTGTGTGTGTGTGTGTCTCTTTATATATATATATATATATATATATATATATATATATATATATATATATATATATATATAATATGTGTGTGTGTGTGTGTGTGTGTGTGTGTTGTGTGTGTGTGTGTGTGTGTGTGTGTGTGTGTGTGTGTGTGTTACTATAACGACTGAAGAATTGTTAGCCTGCACCTTGTTTCGCCCCACTACTAATTGTTCAGCATGATACTGTTTGGTCAATAGTGGGACAGTGCATCTCCTAGGAGATCCAAGTAAAGGTTGTTCTGTACAATTCTTAGCCACTCACAATGCTTGGGTAATTGAACAGCAGAGCTGACCACTTAGACTGTTCCATATCTTTTGATCTCCCTCGCATCCTTGAATGGATCCTCAAGCATAGACTCAAAGGTTGTCCCCTATATTTTATACTGTTTGAATAATGCTTTTAGTTTTTCAGCAACTTTTTTCCTGTCCACACTTTCGTTTTGTTCCTTTTACTACCCTTCGCTGGCTGCTTGGAAGGTGTTGTTGGATTCTTTACTGAACCCTTGGTGGTGAGAACACCACAGAATTATGGACTGTGGTGTGTCTCTATTTGACACCAAGAGCACAGACACAACCAGCCGTGTCTCCCTGATGAGTCCGATCCAGCGGACGAAAGTCCTAGGAGCAGGCAATACAAATAGATGTGCCTTCGAGAGGGATAACGATGGTTCCCTCAAGCAGCTAGTGAAGGGATTCTCATGTTTATAATACATTCTCCATTTTGTTCATCTTCATTTCTTTTTTCTAAAAGTTTAAATCTTTGCCAAGTCATTACTATAGCGACTGAAGAATTGGTAGCCTGCACTTGTTTTCCCCCACTACTTAATTGTTCAGCATTATATATATAGCAGGTGATACATATAGATCTATCTTCGAGAGGGATTGTGATAGTTTCCTCATGCAGCTAGTGAAGGGTTTTCATATTTATGATATACACATTTTCCCATTTACTTCATCTTTAATTTTTTTTTCTCAATTTCAAATCTTTGCCAAGTCATTACTATAATGATGGAAGAATTGTTAACCTGCACTTGTTTTCCCCCACTACTTAATTGTTCAGCATTATATATATATATATATATATATGTGTGTGTGTGTGTGTGTGTGCAGAAATGGAATTTTAGATTCCATTTGTCTTAAAAGATTCATTCTTGAACACATTTTTGTTATAACAGTTCGGTATTTATGATCACTTTAATAAATGTTTCGTAGCCATGTGGGTCTAAATGCCATTATGTTCTTTTCATGTCAGTTGTGTTTTTCCCGTTTTTGCTTTGCTGTTTTCCAATAATCTGTATTTCTCTTCCATTCAAATTGATATACTGATCTTTTGAAAGCCGTTGATAACAATATCAGGTGATTTTGGGAGCCATGACCAGATACGAATTATTTTTGAAAGAGTTAGCAATTTCAGTGCTGTAACCCTGCTAAGAAGTGTTATAAGCTATTTCAAACACAGTTATGCAATACTTTAAACCTCAGCAAAATTCTCATTCGTATAATGTTCGCGATATCTTTCATGCCATTTAAAACCAAAAATATCCAGAATTTTCAAGAGTTCACAAATATTATATTGTTACATTTGAGAATCTAACTGTTGCTTTTCACACACCGTGGCCTTTATCTTGCTCCCATTCCAGAAGAGACCAGATTTCCCCAAAATGTAATGATAATTTCAATATTCTTTTACCAACAGTGAACGCTCCAAGACTTGTATGCAAAACAACCAGCCGAAGGAATGAAAGGATTCTCTACATCCTCCAACGTTATGTCTCTGTCATCTGCATACCACCAAATTTTCGGTACTTCGTAGTTGATGTTAGTGTCCTTAACGTTCTCTCTTTTCTCAGGTCATACACGTAAGGAAATAAAAAGAAAAAGGAGAGCATAAAACTACAGTGAATTAAAAACAAGGCCAGGATCTGTCTATATACAGACACTGAGGCTTTGATCCCTTGTTCAACAGAATGCAGTGATCCATTGTGTGTACCAACACTGAACGCTCCTAGAACAGAATGTAAAACAGCCAGCCGAAGGAATGAAAACCGTTTCAAATCTAGGCATCAAAATAGGTCAGGTTCATTATTCTCATCCGAATAAACTGATCAAGTAAAAATCAGACTAATGTTGTCTGCCACATATTTTGTGCCTGAAATCATCGACCAAAGGCAAGTGGAAGACATAGAGAACTTCACGTACCTAGGCAACTCCAGCAACGCCAATGATCTCCTCGACCATGAACTGAAGTGTTGTACTGGGAAGGCAACATCAGCATTCAACCAGCTGAACAAAATATGGAATTGCAAGAAATTCTCCCTTAGAATCAAATTGAAGTTTTGTAACCCCAGTGTGATTTCAACGCTGCTATAAGGCTGTGAAACCTGGCAACCGAAGACCACCCAGGAGAAGAAAACTCGACACTTTTGACACTAAGTGCCTACGTAAATTCTTGGGCATCAAATTGTCAGACTGTATACCTAATGAAGAGGTCAAGGAGAGGTCCAAACAGCTCCCCGTGTCAACCATCACCTGCAGACGGTGTCCTCTCCACTGCCTGGGTCATGTCTTGAGATTACCCTCATGAAGATTTGCAAACCAGGCCATTATATAGACCCCAGCAGGCCAGAGAAAAAGAGGACGACCCAGGATGAGCTGGCGCGACAGACAGAGGAGAGAGACTTCAAACTCTTGACAGAGGATGGAGTGATACCAGCAGACTGGCTGAGATCCATGCACTGTGGCGCGACTTGACTGCCTCATGCGTCGCAAAATGCTGGAGCATGTAAGTCTAAGTAAGTAAGTAAGTAAGTAAGTAATCCTGTTAAGTCCCCTTTTATCAAAGAAGGCATTTTTTTTTCGAATGACTAACAATACAAGCAGATCTACTTTCTAAAATTACATTGAACTGAGAATTTCAATGCCCGTTCTTTAAATCCTTTTTGCCTTATCCTCTTTTCATATTCAAGTAATAAACCATCCCCTCTGAGTTAATGACAGTTCATCTTTTATGTACTCCTCATTCGGTGTGGTCGTACAAAGAAATATCCTAATTTTTTTACTTCTGGCTGTTTAAAACAATTATTTTTCGACTTTTGATGTACAATGCCCTTTTTATGTTTGTCTCATGTTACTAAATGCAAATTAAAAAAAAGTATAAAAAAAAAAAAAAGAAAAAAGAAATATCCTATGTTTAACCCGAAAGTGGTTTTAATGTCCTGCTGTAAGTCCATCAGTTCACGGACATTTTCATTTTTACCCTCTTCAGAATTGATTTTCCTGTTCACTGCTTAAAAGAAAGTCGGTTGGATGACTGGATAGAGAATGTACGGTAACCGTAGTTGGGTTTCCATGCAACCACTCTAAGAGCTGATGTGACAAAACCCTAACAATAGGGTGAAATAATAACGTCGTCTCGGTGCAGAATCACATCGTGTGGTCGTCAGAATGTATCGGATGCCTCAACTGACGGAGAAACAATCCAATATTGTCAGAGGAGAACGCGTTTAGCATTGCATAGGCATCATAGAAGTCCGCCATTTTTGCGTGTCTTTTCTTTATTGTTGTCTGTGTTATCATACATTACCGTATTTCATGTTAGTTCATTTGAACTATTTTAGACCTGAAAGACAGCCACGATGTCAACACCAAGAATGATGCTATTCATCTTCCTGCTTCTGTTGCCCCTGGAAACCCCTTGTGGTGGTAAGTGTTGTTATTCTGTGTAACTTTTGTCTGTTTGTTTGTCAGGCTGTCTGTCAGTCTAATTCCAGTCCGTTATGTTTCTCCCTTTTAATTTTTGTTTTTTTCGTTTGTCTTATCGTATTTTGTGTACACGATGCAGAGCGAGGGACAGTAGAATGTGGACACAAGACAGACGATAGGGAGAGACGGACTGAGGGAGCTGCCTTTTGTCTTTGAGCCCCTGTATAGTCCATGGCAAATTCTGACCACGTGGATCATTTGCCATAATACATACAGGTACCGCGTGCCAGTGCGAAGGTATGGCATGCCTGAAACTGTCATTTCAAGGTCAATATTTAGAACAGTGGTGTTGTACTTTCAGGGTCTGAGTTCAGGGACAGTGGTGTTGCCCGTTATGGTCTGTGTTGAGGGACAGTGGTATTGTCCTCTTGTGGTCTGTGTTGAGGGACAGTGGTATTGTCCTCTCGTGGTCTGTGTTGAGGGACAGTGGTATTGTCCTCTCGTGGTCTATGTTCAGGGGCAGTAGTTACGTCTCTTTAAGGTCTGTTTGTAGGGGCAGTGGTATTGTCCCTTTATGGTCTGTGTTCAGGGACAGTGATATTGTCCCTTCATTGTCTGTGTTCAGGGACAGTAGTTATGTCTCTCTATGGTCTGTTTGAGGGGGCAGTGGTATTGTCCATTCACAAACTGTGTACACGGCCAGTGGTATATCCCTTCATGGTACATGTTCAGTGACAGTTATACCGTCCCTCCCACCCCCCCCCCCCCCCCCCCCACCCACCCACCCACCCCACGTTCTGTTCTTTTTGACAATCGGATTGTCCATTCATGATCTGTCTTTGGTGGTATTGTCATTTCATTGTCTTTGTTTAGGGACACTCATTTTCAATGCGTGGCCTGCGTTTAGCTGTCTGTTCATGATAAATTAAACTGATGTGGTAGAAGGCTTATGTGTTGTTGTGGACCATGTTCCATTTTAAGTATGAACCTGGATGTCGCTTCATGTTTAGGAGTTGATCTAAACAGAAGGGAGATCTGTGTTCCGGTTGATGTGGAAGGAGGTAAAGAATTACGACCTCTATCAAATGTAGTGAAATGAATAATTATTTGGTCCATTTGAAAGGGATTTTAGGCCATCGGGAAGGTTTTAGAAAGTCGTTATCAATGCAAGAAGCAATTAAACGGAAAACAAGTTCAGAGTATAGAAAGATGCTCAATGCGCAGTTACGTTGTGTGCTGGCGTCACGATCTGGTAACAGGAAAGGAAAGACAACTGCATGATTCCAATGGCGTTAGCTCTTAAAGCGGAAAATAAGGAATCTGTGCGGGAGTTTGTGGCTTCAAATATGACTCTATCTTAACATTCAGACACGTTAGGTGTTCTTTTGCTATAAGGAAATGGAACCCTTAGTGATATATTTGATTGTACAAGAATATATGCAAGTCACATCTCTGTCTATCTGTTTGTCTGCCTGCTGTCAGTCTGTCTGTCTGTCTGTCTGTCTGTCTCTCTCTCTCTCTCTCTCTCTCTCTCTCTCTCTCTCTCTCTCTCTCTCTCTCTCTCTCTCTCTCTCTCTCTCTCACATGCATCTGTTTTTGCACATCATGCACGATGCACAACATGCACACATGCCAATAAAATGTTGACATAACTTTGTTCATTCCTGTGTGGTGGACGGTTTTCAGACGGACAGGCGATCCAAGGGGACAGAGACCGCAGTGCGAGACTTCTAAGAGGGTAATTTCCAGATACCACCTTTTTTACGTTGCACATACTAACTTAAAAACCCTCAAGTTTTATGATTCTTTTCCAGAGAGAGAGAGAGAGACAGAGACAGAGACAGAGAGACAGACAGACAGACAGACAGACAGACAGACACAGAGACAGAGAGAGAGAAAGACAGACTATAAGACAACCAGACAGACAGACAGAGACAGAGAGAGAAAGAGGGAGAAAAAGAGAGAGGCAGAGACCGACCAATTCACACACACACACACACACACACACACACACACACACACACACACACACACACACACACATATATATATATATATATATACACACACACATACACACACACAAATACATATACACACACTGACCGTGCAGTGTCCCCGAAAGTGGGTGTCCTCATTACTGTCGACCCGATAGTGATGGCGTCCACTGGAGCAGAAACTGCTGGTCAAAATCTTTATCTGGCAGAGAAGAAGACGAAGAATAGGAAGAGGAAGAAGAAGAAGAATATAAGGAGGAGGAAAAAAGAGAAGAAGAAAGGAAAAAGAAGAAGA
>JADBJO010007506.1:82500-87500 GCA_016801955.1 Conus betulinus | reverse complement strand
GTGCAGCTAAGGTCTATGTTTAGTCTGGTCTGTGCAGCTAAGGTCTATGTTTAGTCTGGTTTTTGCAGCTAAGGTCTATGTTTAGTCTGGTCTGTGCAGCTAAGGTCTATGTTTAGTCTGGTTTTTGCAGCTAAGGTCTATGTTTAGTCTGGTCTGTGCAACTAAGGTCTATGTTTAGTCTGGTTTGTGCAGCTAAGGTCTATGTTTACCAGTCTGTACAGTCAAGGCCTATGTTTACCAGAACTGTGCAAATAAGGTCTACGTTTAGCTGGATCTATGTTTGACTGTGTCTATGATGGCTAGATCCATATTTAGCCGGGTCTATGTTGCCCAGGTCTATGTTCATCTGGGTCTATGATGCCAAGGTATCTGTTTAGCTGGGTCTATGATTTAATATCCAGATCTATGTTTCCATGTCCATGTCTCTGATGCCCAAGTCCATGTTTTAGACGGGTCTATGTTGCCCGGATCCATGTTTAACTGGGTCTGTGTTGCCCTGGTCTATGCTCGGCAAAGTCTGCGTTCCCCTAAGTGTACAGTCCCTTAGGTTTGTGTTCCCATGGACTATGTCCCAAGGTGTGTGTTTCCTCAGGTCTATGTTACCCTACGTCTATGTTCCTTAGACCCATGCTCCCCAAGTCTGTGTTCCCCTAGCTTTATGTTTTTAAGGTCTATGTTACCATGCGTCTATGTTCCATAACTTTTTCCCTTAAGTGTTTCTTCTCCATCTCCAAGCTGTATGTTTTCCCTGTGTCCATTTCCCCCAAGCCTACCTTACCCCCAGATCTATGATTCCCCGAGGTCAGTATTCTCTACAGTTCTATGTTACTCTCAAGTCCATTACTCTCCAGCTCTATGTACTTCCCTGGTCCATGTCACTCAGTCTACGTTTCCCCAGGACCTAGGATTCCTTAGGTCTCCAAGCCCCCCCCCCCCCCCCCCCCCCCCCCCCCCCCCCCCCCCCCCCCCCCCCCCCCCCCCCCCCCCCCCCCCCCCCCCCCCCCCCCCCCCCCCCCCCCCCCCATTTCCACATCGTTTACGATTCGACAGATTTGTGATTCCCAGCTTTATACCTATCGTCTCCATAGTCCTATGTTACAGATGTCAGGGGACACAACATAGTGTGCCATAGTTGTCATGACACACATTTGCCTATATGTCAGGGGACACAACGTAGTGTTCCATAGTTGTCATGACACACATTTACCTATTTGTCAGGGGACACAACATAGTGTACCAAAGTCGTCATGACACACACATTTACCTCATGTCAGGGGACACAGCATAGTGTACCACAGTCGTTACGACACATTTACCTCATGTCAGGGGACACAACATAGTGTACCACAGTCGTCATGACACACATTTACCTCATGTCAGGGGACACAGCATAGTGTACCACAGTCGTCATGACACACATTTACCTGATGTCAGGTGTCACAACATAGTGTACCCCAGTCGTCATGACACACATTTACCTGATGTTAGGGGACACAGCATAGAGTACCACAGTCGTCATGACACACATTTACCTGATGTCAGGGGACACGGCATAGTGTACCACAGTCGTCATGACACACATTTTACCTAATGTCAGGGGACACAGCATAGTGTACCACAGTCGTTACGACACATTTACCTCATGTCAGGGGACACAGCATAGTGTACCACAGTCGACATGACACACATTTACCTCATGTCAGGGGACACAACATAGTGTACCACAGTCGTCATGACACACTTTTACCTAATGTCAGGGGACACAGCATAGTGTACCACAGTCATTAAGACACATTTACCTCATGTCAGGGGACACAGCATAGTGTACCACAGTCGTCATGACACACATTTATCTAATGTCAGGGGACACAGCATAGTGTACCACAGTCGTTACGACACATTTTACCTCATGTCAGGGGACACAGCACAGTGTACCACAGTCGTCATGACACACATTTACCTGATGTCAGGTCACACAACATTGTTTATGACAGTTGTCATGACACATATTTACCTGTATGTCAGGGGACACAACATAGTGTACCACAGTCGTCATGACACACATTTACCTGATGTCAGGGGACACAAGATAGTGTACCACAGTCGTCATGACACACGTGTCACCAGATGTCAGTGGACATGACATAGTTTATCAATGTCTTTATAACAAGTGTCACTGGATGTCGGGGAACACAATATCGTTTACCACAGTCGTCATGACACACGTATCTCCTGATGTCAGATAACACAACATAGTTTACCAAAGTCGTAATTGTCACACCTGTCACCTGATGTCACGGGAGATGAACTAGTTCATCAAAGTCGTCATGACACATGTGTCACCTTATGTCAGCGAGTGCAACGTAGTTTACCACAGTCATCATGACACACTGTCAAATGATGTCAGGGGATAAGAGATTTACCACAGTGGTCATGATACACCTGTCAAATGATAGCAGGGCATAACAGATTTACCACAGTGGTCATGACACACTGTCAAATAATGTCAGGGGATAAGAGATTTACCACAGTGGTCATGACACACTGTCAAATGATGTCAGGGGATAACAGATCCACCACAGTGGTCATGACACACTGTCAAATGATGTGAATGGACACAAAAACAGTTTACCGCAATCACCGCAAAACACACCTGTCGCCTAATGTTAAGGGACGCATTACAGTTTACCACATTCCTCATGAGTCATCCAACCCGATGACAGACCACACAACATAGATTACCACAGACATCAGAACACTCCTGCCTATTGTGAAGGGACACAACATAGATTACCACAGACATCAGAACACTCCTTCCTATTGTGAAGGGACACAACATAGATTACCACAGACATCAAAACACTCCTGCCTATTGTGAAGGGACACAACATAGATTACCACAGACATCAAAACACTCCTGCCTGTTGTGTGAAGGGACAAAACATAGATTACCACAGACATCAAAACACTCCTGCCTATTGTGAAGGGACACAGCATAGATTACCACAGACACCAGAACACTCCTGCCTATTGTCAAGGGATGCAACATAATTTACTACAGTTGTAATTGTACGTGCTGGATCAAAACAGTCTCATCTGCTTCACACACACACACACACACACACACACACACACACACACACACACACACACACACACACACACACACACACACACGCGCAAGCACGCACGCACACACACGCACACTGATATGTATACAGTTACCCACAATTAAACGGAAACACATACACACACACAAACACACTCAATGTGATGATGATGATGATGATGATGATGATGATGATGATGATGATGATGATGATGGTGATGATGATGATGATAAAGTATCAACGGATTCCGATGGCAACAACTGATCTTTGAATTACAAGTAGTAAACTGACAACACATACTGGGTACTGGTCAGGTCAACATTGAACCAAGGCAGTCACACACAACGTTAAACACCTGTGGCACCCACTCTCTAGTCATCAAGTCGACTTGGTTGTAAACTAGCATCGCCATGTATCAAACCTCGATCGATAATAATTTTTGCCACAGTAAACACACTGGTTTTCGTCGTCGTCGTCGTTGTTGCTGTAGTAGATTGTTGTTTGTTGTTTTTTTTTTAGGAGGATAGGGAGTCTAATGTTTCAACATGACAGACTTCCAAACAGTTCACGTTTGACCTGTCATCAGAGAGGACAATACAACACGACGTCTAATGAAACAACATTCAGAACAAAGCCAACAAAAACAAAACACAACACTGCATAACGTGAACACGCCTCAATTCCAGGTTCGATATTACATCTAATTCAGTTCCTCTTGTTGATAGTCTGGCTGGGCCAGTGGATTGCGAAGGAAGGTAGGACTGAACCCTGAATTCCATTCCTCCTGTGGTCTATCTGGTTGTAAAAGGGAGTTAGGACTGGCACTGACCTCTTCTATTCCTCTTGTTTACCTGCCATTCTCACTGTGAGGCGTGGACACTGCTTCACACACCAACTGAAGAACGAAGAAATGGCAAAGCTGTGGACTACCTTCCCTGCCCTGCTCCCCCTCCCCTTCTTCCCTAACTACTACAGACAACAACGTATGGCTTCTCGCTCAGAGGGTGGAGGGATGGGGGGGTGGGGATGGGGATGGGGGTGTGGATGGAGGAGAACTGGTTGTATCTTTTCAGCAATGATCAAGGTGACCTTTTTAGTGGAGGCAAAAAGACTAGGAACTCTTTAGTTGTTTATTGTGAAAGCAAAGAATGTGAAAAATTACCACAGGTAAGTTGAAGCTTGTTGTGTCGATGTAGTTGACAAATGTAGTGAGAGATGACCACTAACCACTAACTGGATTGTTATATAGTTGGCATATGCAATGGAGATGACCACTGATTGAAGCGAAGTGCTATGAAATTAATATGATGAGATGTAAATGACCACTGACGGAAGTGAAGCGTTATAAAGTATGTAATAACCACTGACTGAAGTGAAAGGTAAGAAAGTTTGATGTATGTGCTAAAGATTACTACAGACTGGAGTGAAATGGCACAACGTTGACATTGTAATGGAATATGATGACTGACGTAAGTGTTGTAGTAGAGTGGCATGATCGATCAATATGATTGATTGGTAGTCAGTGGTAAGAATTCACTAAAAGACTCAACTCGGAACTTTGTGCATGGAAATGTATAATTTTGCACACCACAAAATGACACCAACGCGATTTGATATTTGAAAACTTTGTGACTGACTAACTAATTGCATAAAGGTCAAACCTAGGGGAAAAACGTTTGTTGTGGTCGTTTTGTTCCGTTTTGTTTTACTTTCATTAACAAGGCCACAATAGGGTCAACCCATAATGGCATATTCCTCTTACACAAAAAATACAGACCAAAGAGAAAAGCAAGAAAAGCAAGAGCAATAACATCGAAACAAATTTTGGAACAATTTCACAAAACAGTGTGAAGACTCCTACAGCAATGGGGCTGACTCACACTGGGCCTT
>JADBJO010007506.1:62500-72500 GCA_016801955.1 Conus betulinus | reverse complement strand
CTTTGATTTTTGTTTTGTTTTGTTTTGTTTTGTTTTGCATAATGTATATGCATGTTTCAGCCTACCAGTAACATCGTGGTCGTGAACAGTCAGCCTAGCAGGGTGGTTCATCAACCGTATAAGAGGTATGTTCTTTTTATGGAAACGTGCATGTGTCAAAAACCGTATGAGGTGTGTGCTTTTTATGGAAACGTGCATGTGTCAAGAAAGGGATATATATATATATATATATATATATATTTTTTTTTTTTTTTTTTTTTTTTGTTGTTTTTAATATTTTTTTCCGTGAAAAATGACCACTCTTCTCGGGAGAACATCTATTTTTTCCCAAGAAAGCTGCTAAGTATATCGGGAAAGCGAAGCGATTAGCTTCTTTTGAAACCGAATAACTATCACAGAGAACATGTACTGTCTCATAAAATCGGCTAATTTTCTGTATTTAAAAAAAAATATAAAATAAAATAAAATAATAATAATAATAATAATAAACAAATAAATAAATTCTGTGTGTGAAACATGCAAGTCACCTTGTGTGTACCTTTTCACTTCTTTCTCTATTTCTTTCTTTCCCTTCTTCGTCCTTTCTTTCTCCTTTCCCTCTTTCTTCAGTTTTTTTTTTTTTCTTTCTTTCTTTCTTTCATTCATTCTTTCTCTCCTTCTTTTTCCTTTTTTTTTTCTATGTTGGGTACTTCCTTTTTTGCTTTCTTTTCTTTTTTCTTTCTTTTTTTCTGTCTTTCCTTTCTTCCATTTCCTTCTTTCTTTGTCGTTTTCTTTCTTTCTTTCTTTCTTTCTTTCTTTCTTTTCTCCTTTCTTCTCTTGTTTTATTCTGCCTTTTTTTTTTTATTTCATCCATCAAACTTTCCTTTCTTTTGTTTAAGTCTTCCCTTTCTTATGTCCAAATTTCATCTTTGTTTTCTTTCTTTTTTTTTCTTTCACTTTTCCCTTCATGTTCTTCCGCTTTCCTGTCCTTCTTTTCTTCTCTTTCTCCTTTTTTTCTCTCTTTCCTACTTTCTTTTCTTGTATTTTTCCCCTTCGTTCTTTACTTTCGCCTTCCTTGGTTTTTTTTTTTTTTTTTCCCTCTGTTTGTCTGTCTGTCTTGTCATTCTTTCTCTATCTCTCTTTTCGTTCGGGGGAAGAAAGGGAAGAATGGTGGTAAGGGAGCGGGTGCCAAGAGTAAGGGGGGGGGGGGGCGGGAAGGACGGGGGGGGGGGGGGGGGCGCAGAGAAGCCGGGAAGGGAGGAGTTTGGATACTGAAGAGTTATCGAAACTTGCGTCGGGATTCAAATTTCTTGTTGCTTGCTTGTTTGGTGTCAAACGGCGGGAACGCGCGCGCGGGGGGGGGGGGGGGGGGGGGGGGGGGCGCAGTAGTTTGAGAAAATCGTCAAATCAATTTGTTAAAAACATTGATCAAAATCAATTGTTAATCATAAAAAGCACCAACAAGGATAATAGTAATGATAGCAATAATAATAATGATATAATGATAATAATATTGATAACAATAACGATAATCTTCATCATGATTTTTTTTCTGCGCATGCAGGCTGATACTCCTGCAGACACTCCCTGTAGAGACAGGCAAGGACTAATCCCATCTACCCAACAAAGGGAGTGGAGTTTTGTGTGTGTGACCGTTTTTTATCCCACCATTAAGACAGCCATACTCCCAACTTCAGGGAAAATATTAATGACAATAACAATAACAATAATAGTAAAAAAAAAAATAATAATAATAGTAATGATCATAAAAAGAAAAATGATGATGATAGCAATAATAATAGTAGTAACAACGATGATGATGATGATGATGATGATGATGATGATGATGATGATGATGATGATGATAACAACAACAACAATAATGATAATAATAAAAGTAATGATCATCCATGAGAGTGAAACGCGTTGCACTGCCGTTATACGCGCAGTGGCCCAGTGCTTCCGTCTTCGGCGTGTTATTTGACCCATAATTGGGCTGTTCTGGTAACGGCTTGTAGTTCGCCGGGTTTTCTCTTGAGAGTTGTCCTTCTCTCTCGGCTCCCCATTTATCTGGGCTGGCCTTCGGCCATACCAGGTGTGCATTGCACATAAGGCATGGGCTGGATTGGTTTGGGATCTAGAGTTGTCCTTCTCCTAGATGAACTGCCTGTCAAGGTTAATGAGTTCCATCTACTCGGGTTTGAAATCAGAGTTGTCCTTCTCCTAGATGAACTGCCTGACAAGGCTAACGAGTTCATCAACCGGTTTGAAGTCAGAGTTGTCCTACCCTAGATGAACTGCCTTTGAAATCAGGGTTTGAGTCAGAGTTGTCCTTCTCCTAGATGAACTGCCTGACAAGGCTAACGAGTTCCATCTACCCGGGTTTGAAATCAGAGTTGTCCTTCTCCTAGATGAACTGCCTGACAAGGTTAACGAATTCCATCTACCCGGGTTTGAAGTCAGAGTTGTCCTCCTCCTAGATAAACAGCTATCCCATGCTCACGAGTTCCATCTACCCGTAGCAGGCGCTTATGGCGCCGGAGACGACAGATATGGACGGAGCAAACATCAGTGGAGAGGAAGCTCTACGGTGCCCTTGGGGGACCTGCAGCGCACGGCAACATTCGTCGGGGGAGCTGGCGTTCCCATCTAGAGTGTTCGAGAAGAGGAAGAAGAAGAAGAAGAAGAAGAAGAAGAGTAATGATAAAAAAAGAAACAATAATAAAAAACCAACAGCAATATTAAAATAATAATAGCATAATGATGATGATGATGATGATGATGATGATGATGATGATGATGATGATGATACAGTCTATGCTTTCCTATGGTTGTGACCAAATAATGATGATGATGATGATGATGATGATGACTACGGTCTATGCTTTCCTATGGTGTGACCAAATAGTGATGTGATTGTCTCCCAGGGACGGTACGAATCACCTCCTCCACCTGATCATCACCCTCTTGTTCTGGCCCTGGGTCATTGTTTGGATCATTGTGGTGAGTCTGTGTCGTTGTCGTCGTCGTTTCATCATCATCATCATCATCATCATCATCATCATCATCATCATCATGTTGTTTATCAGGAGCAACATCATCATCATCATCATCATCATCATCATCATCATCATCATCATCATCATCATCATCATCATCATCATCATCATCATCATCATCATCATCATCATCATTCTCATCATCATTCTCATCATCATCATCATCATCATCATCATCATCATCATCATCATCATCATCATCATCATTATGTTGTTTATTCTCTTCATCATCATCATCATCAGCAGCAGCAGCAGCAGCAACATCATCATCATCATCATCATCATCATCATCATCATCATCATCATCATCATCATCATCGTCATCATCATCATGTTGTTTATCAGCAGCAGCAGCAGTAGCAGCAGCAACATCATCATCATCATCATCACATCATCATCATCATCATCATCATCATCATCGTCATCATCATCATCATCATCATCATCATCATCATCATCATCACCATTATCATCATCATCATCGTTGTTGACGTCGTCATCTGTTGTCTAACTTCAGCTTCATCCTCCTTTTCATATCGTAATCATCATGTTCTTCTGGCCTTTGATAATGTGTAGATTACTGGGTTCAGATTCATCATTATCATCACTGTCGTCGTTTTCGCCATTTTCTTCCTCTTCCTCTTCCTCTCTCCTTTTCCTCTTCCTCTTCGTCCTTATCTTCCTCTTTTTCTTCTCCCTCTGCTTCTTCTTTTATCTTTTCTTCTCCTTCTTCTTCTTCTTCTTCTTCTTCTTCTTCTTCTTCTTCTCTTCTTCATCTTCTTCTCTTCTTCTTCTTCTTCTTCTTCTCTTCTTCTTTTTCATCTTCTTCTTCTTCTTCTTCATCTTCTTCATCTCATCTTCTTCTTCTTCTTCTTCTTCTCTTCTTCTTCTTCTTCTTCTTCATCATCATCTTCTTCTTCTTCTTCTTCATCTTCTTCTTCATCCTTCTTCTTCTTCTTCTTCTTCTTCTTCTTCTTCTTTCTTCTTCTTCTTCCGGCCTTTGATCATTATCTAGATCACTGTGATGACAAATCACGTCATCATCATCATCATTATTGTCGTCGACATCATCATTATCACTCTCTTCTTCTCGCTTTGGATCGTCTTTTGGAGTAGTATAAAAACAAATCCCAAACACTATATGAGCCAGAGTCAGATTGCTCTCGTTTCTTATCGTTTTTGGGTTTGTTTGTTTTTTTCCTTAATCGATTCATCAATCAATCATACAACCAAAATAAAACACATCCAAATCCAAGCATGTTTCAATCGAATATACAAAGCCGCCTGAATCTAGCTTAGACATTTATGAATTTAAATTCTTATCCAGTCCCATTCCGATTCAGGGTAATTCTTACTCGGTTTCTTTCTTTCAGTGTATCATGGAAGAGAACTGAGGCTACTTCGAGGGGTTCCTGGTTGACGTAACGTTCCAATGACGACCCTGGCGCCTACGCCAGAAGAAAAAACTAGTATGACCAACATCATTAAGTTGGCCTCCGTCAACCTAGAAATCTCGTAACCGTTATTTTATTTTATTTTTTCTGTTTTTGTTTTTGTTTGTTTGTTTGCATGTTTGTTGTGTTTGTTTGTTCCTTGCTCTTATTTGTTATTGGCGAAGTGGTAGCGTCGCGGACTCCCGGCTGGGAGGTCGTGGGTTCGAATCCCATCAGAGTCATGTGGGTTTTTCTGCCCCGACCGGCTCCTACCCAGAGTTGAGTTTGCTGCGGACTCAGTTGGGAAGACTGGGACCACACAGTCGAGTTTCATCCACTTAATGGATGCGTTTCTGAGAGTGTTGCTCAAATTTCCTGACCAAACACTGCAGGTGCCTGTATCTCTCGGGCCTGGTTGACGCCAGGATATATTATGAAAGGAAGCGTAGAGTACAGCCCTGTCATGTAGTCTCAGACCGAATGGAAATCCGTAGCATCATCTTAATCATCCTCATTCTCATCGATCAGCATTAAAAAAAAAAAAAGTCTCAAATTCTGTGGCCCTTCATGCCCTGCTCTCATGGTGACCTCAGTTTCGATGTCCTCTCCACGTCTGTGGCCTTGGTTTGGTTCCGTCGGGGTCACCGGTATCGGCGAGTCCCATGGGGGCTGTCGTTGGACGGACGTGGTGGCGCCCTCCGGAGGGAGAGCTCACTCACGCCGGCTCCGCGACTAAGCAATTATTGTCGTCAGTAGGGGGCTTAGTAGGTGGTGTCCTGCGTATGTTTGATCAGAACAGGCGCCACTGAACACCACCGAAGTGACTGGGCAGCAGTGCAGTGTCTCCTCCGGTGGGTTGCCTCTTGACGACTTGACATTGACTGCTCCCTGTGGATTGCCCGTGCCGGGGCTGCGGCGGGGCCGACCGGGCTGTGGCTGTGGACGGGGTGTCGGAATGAGCGGCGTGGGTGCACTGCCTCTGAGGTGAACATTACCTTACCTCTTGGAAGGCTTTTTTAATGGCTAATTCTGCTCTTTCGTTATCTTTTCCTTTTTTTTCTATTTAACCTCTTTGTTCCCCTTTTCTTGTGCTTGTGGGTATACTTTCTTGTTGTTGATGTAGTTTTATGCCTGTTATTATTGTAGTCTTTGTTTGTTTTGACATTTTTCTTTGGGGGGGGGGGGGGGGGGGGGGGGAGGAGAGGAGAAGAGAGAGAGAGAGAGAGACAGAGACAGAGACAGAGACAGAGAGTGAGTGAGTGGGGGGACTTTGACTTCATAATTATCTTTCTCTCCATACCCCTTTCCTAAGATGATTGTAGACGTTGCTGTTGTTGTTGTTGTTGCTGTTGTTGTTGTTGTTGTTGTCGTTGTTGTTGTTGTTGTCGTTGTTGTTGTTGTTGTTGTTGTTACTGCGGCACTTCTGTGTTTGCTTTTGTCGTTCTTTTTCTTCTGTTTCCTTGTTCTCCCACATTTTCATCACCATTATCCAAATTGTTTCTCAGTGTTTTTTATCCTTTTTTTTCAACAACTTTGGAAGTTGTTGCTTTAAAAATTTGTCTCAAGTCTGTTTAGTGTATTGTTTGGCTTTTATCTTTGTCTGATGCCGTCCAAAGCAGTCGCCCATTGATTCAAGGTTTGTTTGTTTGTTTGTTTTGTTATTGGCTTTATGCCATTTTTAAATGCCTCCGTCTTTCTTGTGGACTATCTTAATTCATGCTGCTTTTATTCCCAAACTGAAATAAATAATGGTAAACATATTCAAATCTTTCCTGCGTGTATATACGCACGAACGTGTGCACATGTGAGCGTATGCGTGTAAGTAACACGTGTGTGTACATGTGTGTGCGTGCGTGCGTGTGTGTGTGCGTGTGTGCGTGTGTGTGTGTGTGTGTGTGTGTGTGTGTGTGTGTGTGTGTGTGTGTGTGTGTGAAAGTGTGCGCGTGTTTAAGTGAACGTGTAAGTTGCCGAGTTTCATCTGATCACCTTTCGTTAAATCACGAGTTGTGTTTGATTTGGTTTGGTTTGTTTGTTGTGTATCACGTTCCCTCCCTCCCCCCACCCCCCACCCCACCCCCACCCCCTTTTTTTTTATCATGTATACAGGTTTCACTGGTTCCTTTGTTCCCATGTGTCATTGGCAATGGGTTACATCCCCATGGCTGTCAAGGGGTTAAGACTCGCGCTTCGCTGAATATGACATCGACCAGTTTCACCAGCCGCCGCTGCTCAGTGGTTTGCGTTGTGGGACTCCAAGCTTGGAGTTTGAGGGTTCGGTTCCCATCACAGCTGTCTGTTTACAGGATTTTCCTGCCCTGACCGGCTCCTGCTCAGAGTGGGCTTTGACACGGACTCACCTGAGAGGACTGAGTTCACACAGTCGAGTTTCATTCACTTAATAGATGTGTGTCTAAGAGTGTTGCTCAAATTTCCTGACCTGCGGCTTCTGGTGTATGTTTCTCTCGGGCCTGGTTGACGCCAGGATGTCTGACGAATGTCAGCGTAGAGTACAGTCCTGTCATGCTGGAACCCAACAGCAACGTTTGTATCCTCCTCTTCAACAGCATCCTTTGTATCCTCCTCTTCAACAGCATCGTTTGTATCCTCCTCTTCAACAGCATCCTTTGTATCCTCCTCTTCAACAGCATCCTTTGTATCCTCCTCTTCAACAGCAACGTTTGTATCCTCCTCTTCAACACTATCATTTGCATGTGTATCCTCCCTCTTCAACAGCATCGTTTGTATCCTCCTCTTCAACAGCATCATTTGTGTCATCCTCTCCAATACCCTCAACTACTAAAAATTTTGGAACTGTACACCTCCCTAAAATCAAACGGACTCAACGTAGTGTTTGCTTGGGTCCCAGCCATGTGGGCATTCGAGGCAATGAGATACTTGACCAGCTTGCCAAGAAAGCCACAAGGCAAAAGTTGACCAGGTTTACTGTTCCTCACACTGATCTGAAAACCAAAACACACAGGCCTATGTCAAAGACCTCTGGCAAGAGGAATGGACCTTGTAGACGGATAAGAAACTGTATAAAATCCGTCCAAACTTCAACGAGTTTTTACCATGTTCCAGAGAGGTGGCCGCAAAGAAGAAACAGTCCTGTGCCGCTTACACACAGGCCACTCGTTTTATACCCATTCTTATCTTTTAAAAGGTGAAGAAGCTCCGTGGTGTATTCCATGTCATGTTCCACTCACAGTGAAACATATTCTTTTAGATTGTTGGGACTTGCATGATGTGAGACACAAACATTTTACAGAAAGTCCATGAAAACCCTGTTCAGAGATATCCCACCTGACGTGATCTTTGAATTTCTAAGAGAGCTTAACATTCTTCATCTGATGTTATATTTTATGAAGAAAGATTTTTGACGAAGTTTCTGGTGCGTTTTTAGAAGATGTGTTTTATAAAGAGATGTGTGAAAGGTGTGGGTTTTTTTTTTTTTTTTTTTTTTTTTTGACGACTTGTGAGCTGATTTTAACGTGGTGACAGCCCTGATATGGCCCTTTGCGGTCGGCTGGGCTATAAGCAACATCACCTTACCTCAACAGCATCATTTGTGTCGTCCTCTTCCCTATCAATCAGCAGACAAAAAAAATCTCAAATTGTGACTCTTCGTGCCCCATTCTCATGGTGACCTTACTTTCGTTTTCCTCTTCATGTCCATGTCTTTGGTGTGCCTGTGTTGAGGTCGCCCATATCGGCCACGTTCATGAGGGCCAACGCTGGACGGATATGGTGACGTCCTCCGGAGGCGAATGGGATGAGGGGGAAAGGGGAGGCTGGATGGGGGGTGGGGGGGGGGGGGGGGGGGGGGCTCACACGCGCTGGCTCCGCTACTAAGCTCTTATTGTTGTCAGTAGGGGGCTCAGTAGGTGGTGTCCTGCGCGTGTTGGATCAGAACAGCCACCACTGAACAGCACCGTAGCGACTCAGCTCGTTGCGCAGTGTTTCCTGTCTGGTGGGGTTGGCTTCGTGACGACAGGACACTGACTGTTCCTAGTGGATTACCTGTCCTGGGGCTGCGGCGGTGTCAAACCAGGGTGTGGCTATGGCCGAAGAGCCGGATGAGGGATGTGAGCGCAGACCCACTGGAGGGGCAGAAAAGATGGGACAGCCTAAAAAATGAAAGAAGAAAAAAGAAAAAAAAAAACTGGGGGTGGGGGTGGGGGTGGGGGGGGGGGGGGGGGGGGGGGGGGGGAGCGAAAAGCACTAGCACTAGAAAAAAAGACCATCTCCAATGTTTAATGTTGTTTTGACTCTTCCTGTTTGTCGAATTGATTGGGCGATTCATGATTATAATCCGACGTTTTACTGTGCTTCGTAAACTTACATTGAGCTACAACTACACAGTGTTAGCCGGCTAGGCAATGCGTTTACATAGTATGTATATATGATCATCCTTTTGGATTCATCATATGGCCCCCTTTCTGCTCTTTGCACCCGTGTCCTCACTATCGATTAGTAGAGACGTAAATTAACGTTTTGGGGGGGTACCCCGTCGGCAGTGCAGTGTCCCCTTTGGCCGTTTGTCTCATGGCGGTCCGATATGAATTGCTCCCTGTGGATTGCTGATGCTTGGGCTGCTGTGACAGGACGGACCGGGTGTGGCTATGCAGGAGTGGCCGGAATATGTGGCGCGGAGGTCATGCCACTTGCAGGACACAGAGTTTGAGACTGTCGTAATGTTTTTTTGTTGTTGTTTTTTTTTCTGTCCCATCTTCTGTGCCATCTCAGAGGCGTTGCATGTACCCACGCCGCTCATTCCGACACCCCGTCCACAGCCACAGCCCGCTCAGTCCCGCCGCAGCCCCGGCACCGGCAATCTACAGGGAGCAGTCAATGTCAAGTCGTCAAGTGGCAACCCACCGGAGGAGAGACACTGCACTGCTGCCTAGTCACTTCGATGGTGTTCAGTGGCGCCTGTTCTGATCTAACAAACGCAGGGCATCACCTACTAAGCCCCCTACTGACCACAGTTAGACGTCATGTTCTTCGCGGACGAGGGAAAAGGAAGACGGATAACCATAGCTGACATAGAAAGTTATGGTTTTACATAGAAAGTTATGGTTTTACATAGAAAGTTATGGTTTTACATGGAAAGTTATGGTTTTACACATGGAAAGTTATGGTTTTACATAGAAAGTAACGGTTTTCTGTCTTCCTTCTCCTTCGTCCGCGTGATATCACAGTTTTGTAAACACACGTTAAAAGTTTACACATACGCGTGCGCGCGCACGTGCTCGCACACACACACACACACACACACACACACACACACGCACGCACGCACGCACGCACACACACACACACAGAGCAGGCAGGCAGGCAGGCAGGCAGGTAGGCACGCGCACCTAAACACCCTACACACACGCACATACACATGCACACACGTGTGCTTACACACACACACACACACACACACACACACACACACACACACTTCAGGTTTCTACTTTATTTCTCGTTGCATATTGTCTGGACAGAGTAGAGGTGTAAACTTACACCATAGACAGAATT
>JADBJO010007506.1:47500-57500 GCA_016801955.1 Conus betulinus | reverse complement strand
TTAAAGCACACTTTCTTCCTCCATTAAGTGTGTAAGAATGAGTTTTTAAAAAAAAAGTGACTATCAAATAGTTTCTTCGCCCTACAAGTGAGTCGGTACAGAGGGAATTACCAATATATATATATATAGTTTCTTCGCTCTTCAACCGGTAAGAGCGGGTAAGAACAGAATGACAAAGTGGTAGAGCTTCTTCACTCTTCAAGCGTTAAAAGTGGGGAACAAATAACTCACAGGATGCACTTTCTTCACTCACACCATCCCATTCCGCGTATCTCCCTACCCCAGATAAGTCCTCATCCTCTTCCCAGTTCAATCTTAACCTTCCTGCGAATATGTATCTTTTAATATTTAAAAAACAAAAAAATGAATGAATTGGACGCCTTGCGCCCCATGCATGTGTGTGGGTGTGTGTGTGTGTGTGTGTGTGTGTGTGTGTGTGTGTGTGTGTGTGTGTGTGCGTGCGTGCGTGCGTGCTGCTTCTAAGCTCAGTTTTAAATTACGACAACATGATCAACAAAAACAAAGAACAAATACGTTTCGAAGAATGAGGAGGAAAAAAAAAGGAACAGGACAAGAAAGAGAAAGTGGAGGAGGAGGAAAAGGAAAAGAAGAGGAGGCGGAGAAGGAGGAAGAAAAGGAGGAGGAGGAGGAGGAGGAGGAGGAGGAGGAGGAGGAGGAGAGGAGGAGAAGGAGGAGAAGGAGAAGGAGAGAAGGAGAAGGAGGAGAAGGAGCAGAAGAAGGAGGAGGGAGAAGAAGAAGAAGAAGAAAAAAGAAGAAGAAGAAGAAGAAGAAAGAAGAAGAAGAAGAAGAAGAAGAAGAAGCAGGAGGAGGAGGAGGAGGAGGAGGAGGAAGAGAGGAGGAGGAGAGACGAAAAAAGGAGAAGAAGAAGGAGACGAAAAGGAAGGAGAAGAAGAAGAAGACGAAGAAAAGAAGACGGAGAAAAAAAACAGGAAAAAAACAGGAAATAAGTTAATAAAATCACAAGGAGCGGGTTTTAGATTCAAACTTAAAATAACTCCGCATAAATACATTCCAAGACAACAAACAAAAAACAACAACAACGACGACGACGACGACGACAACGACCCATATAAACTAAAACAAACAAAACCATTCAAACCGAAGAAAAAGGAAGTAAAGAAGAGAACAAGATAGAAGGAGGGAACAGCGAGATAGATCAACAAGCACACACACACACTCACACGGGGCTTTAGGTTCAAACTTGTGCCTGCAGTGCACAAATCCGTGCTGTTCGCAGCGACCTGTGGCCGGAGAGAGAAGAGCAAAGGGTAGGAGCACTCCAGCAGACCATCCGTGAACCCCGCAGGTGACGTCTCCCCCGGGCCCGTGGTCTTCTGCCGCGCTTGGCAATCCACGTAGTGGCCGCAGCTGTCCGGACTGGGGATCCGCGCGGTTGGGTTCACCCCGACAGATGTCGTCTACGTGTGGTCTGGTTAAAAAGGCAGAGGAGACGGGAGAGAGGGGAGGGGAGGGGGAGGGGGAGGGGGAGGGGGCGGGGGTGGGGGTCAAAGTTGGCAAGCGTGAATAATTTTCAGCCATTATTGTCGTTGAGTCATGTTGACAAAGTTTCAAAATGGAGTGACAGATGGCAGAGAACGAAGCAAAATTTAGAAAGAGAGGGGGGTTAGTTACCGCCAAGGACATTAACAAAACAAAGCACAGGACAATGCATTTCGACCTCTTGGGTCTTCCTCGGGCAAAAAAAAAAAAACAAAAACAAAAACAGATCACATTCAACATTTAGGACAGTACAAACAAAGAACGAAGAGAGACTTATCTGGTGTCCATGTGGCAGGAAGAATGGCCGCCAGACGGAAACGATAGAGGGGATTATGGGAGAGGAAAAGGAGGGTGGGGGGGTTGCGTGGAGGGAGGGGAGGAGTAGGGCGATGAGGTTGTGTAGCTAGTTTAGTGGGATGGTGCGATATACGTGACAGTTGTGGTTAAGATAGATTGATAATAATGCTAAGAGGGGGGGGGGGCGGGGGGAATTTGATATATATATATATACACCTTTCACAACTACCCCACGCAAAACTACTACCACCTCCTTTCATCACCCAGCGCAATCATTTATCTATTTTATTCCCTTAATTTTTTTTTTTTATTACAGTTACTCTCATTTTATTCTTCTACTTATTTATTATAATTACTAGCACTATCATAATTATCATTACTATCCCTTATATATATTTTTTTTGGTTTGTACACACACACACACACACACACACACACATATATATATATATATATATATATATATATATATATACCACCACCACCCACCACCACCCTCCACCCTCCCTCCCTCTTAGTATTATTATCAATCCATCTTAACCACAACTGTCACATATATCACACCACCCCACTAAACTAGCTACACAACCCCATCGCCTCACTCCTCCCCTCCCTCCACGCACCCCCCCCCCACCCCACCCCCACCCCCCACCCTCCTTTTCCTCTCCCAATCCCCTCTATCGTTTCTGTCTGGAGGCCATTCTTCCTACCACATGGACAACAGATGAGTCTCTCTTCGTTTCTTTTGTTTTACTGTCCTAAATGATGAATGTGATCTGCTTTTTTTTTTTTTTTCCTGAAGAAGACCCAAGAGGTCGAAATGCATCGTGTCTTGCCCTGTGCTTTGTTTGTCAATGCCCTTGGCGGTAACTAACCCCCCTCTCTTTCTAAATTATGTTGACAAAGTTTTCTTTCTTTTTTTTTTTTCCCCATAAAATAGTCAGTATAAAGGTGGAGCCCTGAAACTGTCCCCTGTGGTGCCAATAACCGTTCTTCTGCAGCAGCTTTAGCATCAGTAGTAGTAGTAACGGCAACATTAGCAGGAGGAGAGGGGGGGGGGGCAACGAGGAGGAGAATGCAAGAGGAGGAGGAGGAGGAGGAGGAGAAGAAGCAGCAGCAATGACAGCGGAAGCAGCAGTTGAAGGAGGAGGAGGAGGAGGGAGGAGAGAGAGGGAGAACAAGGAAGAGGAAAAATAGGTAGGGGAGGAAGAGAAGAATGAAGAAGACGAAGGCGAGGAGGGTACAACAGAAGCTGTAGTAGTACTAGTAAAAGCAGCAGCAACAGCAGTGATTGTAATAAAAAAGAAAAAAAAAGGTCACAACAGCCGTAGCAGCAATAGTTCTAGTGGTACTAGCAGTAATAGAACGCTGGCAGCAGAAGCAGAATCAGCAGTAGCAGTAGTAGAATAGTGGCGCGGCAGAGTTCCAGAAGCCTTAAATACCTGTCATTATTAGTCATGTTGTCTGCTTACGGTTTCTTTCTTTCGACTTTATATGATATCATTATGGCGTAAAACCCAGCGAAAATCAAGTTTTTGCGCAACACTGTGAAATCATTCCATCCACGTGTAAAACCACTGTTTGCGCGTGGAAAGGACAGTTTTCCTTATATTATTACTGTTATCTTGCTGACATTGTCTCATTTTTTTCTGGAAGTGATAATAAATCTTCTTCGTTCTTGGTGATAATGATTGCGTTTTTCATCGTCGTCGTCGTCGTCATCCTCTCTCTCTCTCTCTCTCTCTCTCTCTCTCTCTCTCTCTCTCTCTCTCACACTCACACACACACACTCACACACTCACACACACACACACACACACTTTTTCATGACCTCATGATGCTAGAACAATAATGATAATGCTAATAATAATAATGATAATAATAATAGTAATATAATATTATTATTATTATTATTATATATTATATTATTATGATAATAATAATAATAATAATAATAGCAATAATATAATAGCAATAATAATAATAATAATAATAAACTGCCACAGCCACGCAGCACTTACCGAAGAGCTGACCCCGACACCGGGACGCGTTGACCTGAGGCTCCCTCAGGCATTTCCGGCCCCTGCCCCGCCCACTGTACAGCCTGCCCGGGGGGCACTGCCCGTGAAGGGCGCGGCCCCGCAGGCACACCACGTAGGACCTGCAGTCCCACGGCACGTCTCGCACGAAGGCCGGGAGGCTGCGAGACGCGCACAGAAAGTCCAGCACGAGGTCGCTGTGGTAGTAGGAAGTCGACGTCACTTCCGGAGACGGAGAGGTCTGGGCCATGAGCAGGAGCAGGAGAAAGAGAGAAAGAGGAGGAGGGGTGGAGGAGGGGTGGTGGTTGAGGAAGTGGGTGGGGGTGACGGGGAGGGAGAGGGTTGAGGGCGGGGAGCGAGGGGACGAGGATGAGGGGAGGGGGTTGAGATGATGGTGGGAGCGTGTGTTGTCATCGTGGTGTCATCGTGGTCTCTCTCTCTCTCTCTCTCTCTCTCTCTCTCTCTCTCTCTCTCTCTCTCTCTCTCTCTCTCTCTCTCTCCTCTCTCTCAACCCAAAACTTCTTTTCTTTTCTTTCTACTTTCTTTGTCCCTTCTTCGGTTATTTCCTGTCTTCTTTCTTTCTTCTCTCTGTCTTTTTTTTTCTCCTTTCCTTGTGCTTTTTTTTTCTTCCCTCCTTATTCTCGTCTTCTTTGTTTCCTTCCTATTCCTTATTTCTTTTCTCTATTTTTTTTTCTTCCTCCCTTCTCTGCGGCGCCGTTGCCTGATGAAGACGCTGTCGCCTTTGTTATTACGGCTGTACCTGTAGATTTCTCCACGTTGTAGTCCAGGCCAGCGTTTGAGATCCGATGTGATGTCCTTGTTTGAATTCCTTACTACAGACGCTGTGAGCGACAATAAGTGATTCTCTTTTTCATGTCCGTGAAGTCGATATGCTGAGCTGAGCGAGCCTGAACCAAGCTAGGCTTTCTGTCCTTTTGTACTGTAATGGAAATCTGATTCAGCTTGCTTGTCTGGTTGGTTGGTAGTCTTCTTACGTCGCTGTGAACACAGAAAAATGTAAAGTTTGAAACATACACTACTTTCGGGTTTTTGCCCTAGTTGCCGAACTGTATGGCACAACAGAGCTAAGTGCTATCACCTTGTCTCTCACTTTATACCGGCGCGAGCCTTGAGCGAGTCGCGCGTGACGACGTCAAAGAGACCGCGGAATGAAGCACTGGCAAACTGAAACCAGTTCATACCACGTCAACTTCCTGTAGACGACGGGAGATAACTGTCATCGCTCTGGAACTTCATGGCTGAACGAACGGGTTCGGAGCAAAACGTCATCGCTAAAAACAGAAGAGGAAGAAAAAAAAACAACAACAACAACAAAAAAAACCGGTCACTTTGTGACTTTCATGAGGGACTATTCGCGGCTGACGACAATGAATGTGACTTTGATGAGTCAGATGATGGATGGGCACCGGACAAAGAACAGAACAATGGTGTAATAGTCGCTGAAAGCATTGACAGTGAAGACAAAGAGTTCGGTTACTGACCGACAACGTCAGAGCGGTGTAGAGTCACGGGGCAAGCGGCGCTCGAGATGCAGTGTCAAGGGGCGTAATCGAGTTGGGGGGGGGGGGGGGGGAAGCACACACGCGTTCCTCAGTCTGGGCGGTGTCAGTGAACTGACGCTGAACAGCGGGATCGAACTTTTAGAACCCATTCGTCACTAAACGTTTAGGATTCATCTGTGAATGTTTAGGATTACTGTAATTTGTAATTCAGCCCTCACTCACCGCTTGAATGTTAGGCCTTTTGGGTCCAAAGCAAAGGCTGCATATGCACGGTTCTATTGCTCTTGTTCTCCTTGGAAATGTTTGCGTTCATGTTCTGCTTGTTGTTCTTATCGTTGTTATGGTTGTGGTTTAGGTTTTAGGCTTTTCCAGGTTTGTTTGTTTTTAAATTGTTATTATACTTGTTACGATTAGTTTCATAGTTTTCGATTTTTGTTTCTTTTCCAGGATCTGTGAAATCTTTAGTGTTCGAACGTTGTTCAAGTCACCGCAACGAGGGGTTTTCTCTTCCAGAAGGCCCCAGCCTGAGGCACTGGAAGCTATGACAAGGGATTCCTGTTGTTCCTTGTTCTTTCAACACGATCTGCTTTCGCAAAAATCACAGTGCTAACATCATTTTTGTGTATGTGATTAGTTCTTGTTGCTGCTGCCGCTGCTCCTCAGTTCTGCAAGCGGCGGTATCGTTGTCCTTCTCGTTGACCTCTGTGTCTTCCCTGCTGATGTGGGGGGCCGTGGCTTAGTGGGTCACTATTACAGACAAAGGCTCCTGTACAGTGTTCCACTCCTTACTGAAAATTTCGAATGAAAAAGCATGTTGGTCAAAAACAGCTAGTTCTGTGTAAAGAAAGGAGTGGGGGGGGGGGGGGGGAGAGAAAAAAAAAGACGGATGGAAGAAAAGAAAAAGAAAGATACAGAGGAACAAAGAATATGAAAAACAGAAAAGCAAACGTAAAAGACAGACAGCAAAAGAGGAAAGGAGAAAGAAACTAAAAGAAAGGAAGGAAGGAAGGAAAGGAAGGGGGAATTAGAGAGTAAAACGAAAGACAGAACAATTGCAAGGGGCAGCTAAAAGGAAGGACAGAAGGAATACAGAGGTCCAGCTCAATCGGTATCAAGTCATTTATGTTGATCCGATTCATTGTCTTTGTATGAGAGAGAGAGAAAAGGAAAGAATGGAAGAATAGAGCGGAAAGAAAGGAAGGAAGGAAGGATCTGAGGTAGGAAGGAGGGGGTAGTATCAAAGTTAGTGGCAAAAATGGTTGTAGCAGAAAAAACAGGACGGGTGAGGATCAAGGAGAAGATAAGGTGATGATGATGATGATGATGATGATGATGATGATGATGATGATGATGAGTATGGTGATGATGAACCGCAGCCAAAACATCAAAAAAAAAGGAGGGGGGTGGGGGGGGGGGAAAGGGGACACAAAAAATGAGAAAAGACGAGGAGGGTGCAGAAAAAAAGAAGAAGATGGAGAAAGAGAAGAAAGTGGCTGGGAAGAAGAAGATGGTAATGATAGAAAAAATAAAAGAGGACGAACAACAACGACGACAATATTTTGAAATACACGACAAGAAGGAGGAAAAAAGGGATACGAAAAATGCTAACTAACAATATCCTTACCACAGTTACCCTGATCATGACAACAAACAAGACGAGCAAACCAACAATTATTATCCTTACCACAGTTACCGTGACCATTACAACAAACAAGACGAACAAACCAACAATATCCTTACCACAGTTACCCTGACCATTACAACAAACTAGACGAACAAACCAACAATATCCTTACCACAGTTACCCTGACCATTACAACAAACAAGACGAGAAAACCAACAATATCCTTACCACAGTTACCCTGATCATGACACAACAAACAAGACGTCCATACCAACAGTATCCTTACCACAGTTACCCTGATCATGACAACAAACAAGACGTCCATACCAACAGTATATCCTTACCACAGTTACCCTGACCCATTACAACAAACAAGACGAACAAACCAACAGTATCCTTACCACAGTTACCCTGATCATGACAACAAACAAGACGTCCATACCAACAGTATCCTTACCACAGTTACCCTGACCATTACAACAAACAAGACAAGCAAACAACAGTATCCTTACCACAGTTACCCTGATCATTACAACAAACTAGACGAGCAAACCAACAAAATCCGTACCATTGATAAATCAGCATCATCACGGCGGATCCGGGAAGGGCATTCCCGGTTTACAGAATCCCCGGGCGAATAGTAACCCTCCTTCTACGCGTGTGCATGCACACACACACACACACACACACACACACACACACACACACACCAAGAAAGGTTACACACAAGACCAAGAGGTTAAGAGAGAGAGAGAGAAGAGAGAGTGAAGAGAGAAGAGAAGAAGAAGAAAAAATTCCTTAGCCACGTTACCACTGATCATACATACAAAAATAAAAATCCGTACCATTAATAAATTCAAAGAAGAACCCTCCTTCAAGAAAAAGAAGAAAAAACACACACCACACACACCCACACACACAAAAAAAAAGAAAGAAAGAAAGAGAAAGAAAGAGAGAGAGAAAGTGAAAAAAAAAAAAGAAGAAAGAAGAAGAAAGAAAGAAAAAGATAAAAAAAAAAAAAAGAAGATGTTGAAAGATTAGCACACTCTTAAGTCATGACGCTGCTGGACGTTTACTTCAACATTACATCAACAAAAATCTATGAACGACCTCACTGACTCTTGGCACCTCTCATCACGGCCACAAACAAAGTGAGCGCACGCAGCATCAGCCACCTGAACGCTCTGAAAAGCTCTCCTCGGTCCGTCCACGTCAGACAAGAAACGGCAGGATGATGGTTCAGTATTAAACGTCTGTGCACACACACAGGAATGTCCCAGTAGAGAGACAGGTAGCGGTCGACACAACACAGAGGAAGTTGCTAGCAGTCTCACAACACACTTACTGCCTAACTGCTTCAGCTGTGTGTATCAGTTCTTTAAAAACAAGTGTGTTTTTCGCTTTTAACGGTCTTCCAGAATGGCATTTTGGTCAGGTGTATGAACAGTAAAATATTCTTGCGTAAGTTGCACTGCATAGCTCCACCTCGGTTTGTTTGCTTGTGTTGTTTTTGTTTGTTGTTGTTGTTGTTGTTGTTTTATCAAGAAACGTTTCCAGGTGAACATTCCACAACACATTCCCTAACATGTTAGGCGCTTGGCGTCGTCAACTAATGCTTTGCATCATCAGTTAGTTCTTAAGAAAAAAAAAAAAGACACCTTCAACCCCACCCTCCTCTTAAAAAAGGAAAAAAAAAAGAAAGAAAGAAAATTATATAATCCACGCCTCACAATTAATAACCGCAGCAGGGACACCTCCATTACCTTGATTTGATTACTGCCAGCGAGACCAAGGGGAAAGAAAACAACTTACCAGGAAGCCCAAGGATTCAGCGGCTAGCTTCCTACCGGCTTGGACAGGGGAGAAAAACTGCTGCAAGACTGGGGGTAAAAAAAAGAAGAAAAGAAAAGAGAAAAGAAAAAGTCACGGTGACAACCCAGACCTCCCAGTCCCAGTCCCCAGTGATGGATGACTCGACGACGCCATATTTACATACCAACGTCACAGACTCTGTGAAGGGGAACACACACACACACACACACACACACACACACCACACAGAGAGGAGAGAGAGAGAGGAGAGAGAGGGGGGGGGGGGTCGCGCGCGCGCGTGCGTGCGCGCGAGTACTTCACGTTCGGCTGAGACTGCTGCACGTTCAAATCCTTCCAACGTTTTGTCGAACGTTAGCAGGCGCGAGCGAACAAGCGAGCTAACGAAGTAGGACCGCTTTCATGGTTATGCCGTTGTCGCTGCTGCTCTACTGCTGATGACGATGATGTACAGCTGCTGACATGGTCACGAATAACATAACTGGTGGCAATGACAAGGTTCATAATATCATCATCATCATCATCATCATCATCATCGTCGTCGTAGTCGTCGTCGTCGTCGTCGTCGTCGGTCAGCATCATCATCATCATCATCATCATCATCATCATCATCGTCATCATCATCATCATCATCATCGTCGTCAATAACAACAACACATATAGTCACAATTATCATGACATGAGCAGAGCACTTCCCGTATGTTTGCAACGAGACTATGACATTAGCGACGAATGCTTTCTTTCTGTTATACTCCAAGATGAATTACATGAGCTAAACTCTTATTTTTGCTACCGTGTCTATATGTCTATATCATCATCTCATCATCATCATCATCATCATCATCATCATAATCATCGTCATCATTATCATCATCGTTGTCGTCGTCGTCGTGTTGTTGTTGTTGTTGTTGTTCTCATTTAAAATCATCGTCGTCGTCGTCGTCGTCGTCGTTGTCAGTAGTAGTAATAGTAGTAGTAGTAGTAAAAGTAGTAGTAGTAATAGTAGTAGTAGTAATAGTAGTAGTAGTAGTCGTCCCTTCTCCTTCTTCTTCTTTTTAGTAGTAGTAGTAGCAGCAGTAGCAGTAGTAGTAGTAGAATTATCATCATCATCATTATTATTATTATCATTATTATCATTATCATTTTGCTATCATCATTATTGTCGT